>BMAV01001335.1:0-17709 GCA_019973955.1 Trichonephila inaurata madagascariensis | reverse complement strand
GAAAGACGTATATATACGTCTGGAGAAATAAAGGCTTTGGCTTAGCGCGAGGTTTATATATACACGGGGAGTGATTAAGAGGTTTAAGTCGTATCGTAGTCTTAGCATCAAAGTATAGTATTATTGAATCCAGTACATTGTTATTGTATGAGGGGGGGCGCGATGAAAATAATGATTGAATATTGGCTCGCGAGTATTGCAACTTTGAGAAGCACTGGCGTAGACAAACTTAGCATCATTAGCATTTGCAGTCCACGACGTAACTAAGGCAAGACAATAACAAACTAATGTGCTCCCCGCCGCACTGAGAACCAATCACTCGCGTTTAAACGTAATACTTCGTTGTAAACTTTGTTATTTTGAACTAAAATACAAACCGTTTTGATCGGTGCCATCAGTGGCACACGTGTCACTGGTTCACCATCTCTGCTGTAGGGTATTAGAAATGAATTCAATACTTTCAGAGAAGCTAAGACTCACTGTAAAAACCGTCCCTTAATTTATTGCACTCTCAAACTAAAGTTGCATAATACATCACGTGAAGAATGTTTAAACCATTTATTTGATGATTATTTTATACTCTTATTCGGCTATTTCAAGAACATAAATACAGTCATAAAAGAGTTTTAAAAGCAATTAATTTTTATTCGACGCTACTTAAACTAAAATAAAGCAATTGTGCGTGTGTTTCTTGTAGTCATCTAATAACGAACAAAATAGTTTGGCACATTTTAATTGCAAATGTATTATGAGGTTGGTGCATTTGAAATGTCGGATTTTTTCTCCAAATGTGCATGCTTGTCTCTCTGCTTTTGTTATGCCTTTGTTTGTGGCATAAACTCGTTTATAATCGTATTGTCCATTACTAGAGTCATATTTTAACAATGAAGGATCTCTCAAAAGTGGACCATTTTATGATTTCTTTTGAAATTCGTAAAGCAGTGCTTCTTACACTTTCAATATTTGTGACCCAATACTCAATCATAATTTTCATCACGCTCCCCTCCCTCCATACAATTCAATAACACTATACTTTGACGATAAAACTGCAATACAGCTTTAACCTGCTAAGTACCACCAGCGTATATAAACTTCTCGCTCAGCCAAAGTTTTAATTTACCCGGACGTATATATACGTGTTTCTGAAGTACGATTTTTCCTATGTACTGCTATCCGTGAAATTATTCCGAAGGCTTTGGAATAAATTAAAAGGATTTTGACAGTGTTTGCGAAGAGTTTATTTATTTCAGAGGAATTTTGCCTATTTTTATTCCTTTTCTTCCACCTCCCCATCCCCAATACGTTACATACATGGACTAACGCGAAAAATGGTTGTATTTGGAAGCGAATAGCGCAACTTTTAATCAGCAATTAATGGTACAAATTATCAAGATAAGAGTTAATTTTGTATATAATTATATATATGGCAAGCCCAAGGATTCCCAGGCACTTATTAAACTTATTCTTTACTTACTATTGTTAAATTATGAAATATAATGTTCAGTATTCATACATTTATAAATTTATTATATCAGTGTAAATGTGTATTTTATTGGCTATTATGTGAAAATGAATTTTGTTTGTTTACTTTTAATAAAAATGAGAATAACTTTTTTTAAAAAAAAATAATCATTTGTTTTCGACTTTTTAATTTGCTGGCCCCCCCCCCCCACACACACGTAGAATTATCACTACCCCCTAGGGGGCGCGCCCTACAATTTGAGAAAAGATAAAAATATGAATTCAACCAATATTGATGTAAATTTTATTTGCATAAACTTGGTGATAACGATGCAAAAGCTGCTCGCATTATAAACCAGACGTTTGGTGAGAATACTGTTAACGATCTCGAAAAGCTCAGCGTTGGTTTGAAAAGTTTCGGTCTTATGAATTTTCGGTCAAAATGAACCCTGTATTAAAAATGTTCTGAACTAATTAACCAAAAACTAGTCCAATTGTAATTATACTGTTAGTAAATTGATAAAATGAAAAAAAAAAGAAAAATATACGTTAATTATTTGTTAATACGAATGGCACAAAGCTTCTCTACCGTAACGCTCGCTCTTATTTGTTGTACAAATCAATTACGAAATTAAATCACACTCTTATAAACTAGACCATTCCAGATGGGATTCGAACCCACGACTTTTGGATTAGAAGTCCATTGCGCTACATGTACACTCTGAGTGATTTTCGTTTCTATATATGCTGTTGGAATATTATTTTTGTTCGTTCTATTTATTCATTTTTGAATTTAATCAATGAATTAATATTTGAAAAACTGTATTAACATTAAGAGTTATCCGCTAAAAGTTTAAGAAAATGTATTTGAACTTGAATGGATGAATAAAAAGTACTTTATTAGCGATTGAAAATGTGAACAAGATATATATATATATACCGCGAGAGTGAACTAATAGTAAGAATTGAAAAAAAAAACCATATAATTTTTTTATTAGTCACTTAAAGATCGAACATTTTCATGTACAACAAATGTACAACTAATACTACTGAGAAGATCTTGTTTCTGTACAAAAATTCTCAGAATCAATAATGATAAAAACATTTAGAAATAATTTAGTCATTATGATAACAAGAATGATAAGAAAGGCAAATCATTTATTTATAATTAACCATTACCAAAAACCAATAAAAGAATTTGGATTAATTTACTTTCAAATGTGGATAATCATTAATAATTAAATTTTAATGTTATACAATATCTCTAGTTTTTGATTTACTATAGATTATTGGAAACAGTAAAAGCTAGTCAAAAATAAAAATTTATTATAAGCACACAAGCAGGGACATTTATAATGCAATTAATTCAAAATTGCTACTAGTTAAACTAATTATATCGATAAATGTATTTTTAAGAAAAAGATGAATCATTGCATAGCATGAAATAAATGTTGCCTGGAGATATAAATTCACCAATATTCAAAACATAGCTATACTCAGCATCCATATTGATTTTGAATCGAATAATGCTCCAGGAAATATCTGAATACTGAAAACCCGTCATTTTTGTGAAGTCATCGGGATTGATCCGGGTCCTTATACCTCCCTTTATTTTTACTTTTCATTGAAGAAATAAGAAACTATGAGAATTCTCTAGTCGAAAACACTCTAATATACTTCTTGTTATATACCCCTCGAGAAATACAAAAGCCAATTCTCCAAATTTTGATCCAGGAGCATTTCGGAACAACAAGATGCAGTAACAACATCTCGAATCTTGAAAGAGCGTAGCCTAAAAATGGAATTTCCGTGTCATTATAGCTTACATATTTTGAAATTGCAACCACTTATTATGATGTAAGGATAATAATTTTGACTCGGAAGAGAAAATCGATCCATTTTGGAGGAAGTTATCTTCAGGTATACGTGATTCTAGTGACAATAAAGATAAACTTTTGATTGGAGTTTGGAAGTCTATATAGAGATCTTTGTAACTGGTTTAAAAATAAACCAAAGTAATGCTCGAATGCTTAGTTAATCTTTAATAGAAATCAGAGAAAGTCAACCAATTTTTCTTTTTATTCAAGAAAAAACAAAAAAAAAGAATCTTTTCATTGAACAATGCGATTAGAACGAAAATATCTTACAAAAAAAATTGGTTTCTTCAAATCTTAAAAAAATAAAATCTGAATCTGAATATCTCTTGAAGAAGATCTTTACATAAGATGATAATCTTGTGAAAATATATGGATGTAAGCTTCTTAAAATTTCTTTTAAGCATAGTGTAATATTTTATAGTATACCTTAAAATATAAAATTTGATATCCTCAGTTTTGTTATCCATATTTATAGAATTATTATACGATCTACACAGCTATTTCTTCACAATATTGTTAATATAAAAACGACGGGAAAGTTTGAGTGCAGAGTGCTTTTTATTTTTAAAAATAATATTCTTTTTCTAAGGAATCATAAGATTGTCGAAGGGTTTAAAAAAATGAATATATATTACAATAATAATATTATATACATAAGATTTTTGTTCTGGGTCGTTCATAAAATATTTCATTTTACATTTAATATTTTCTAATATTCCATTGTACACACAGTTTTCATTTCTCACATTACTTTATTACAGAATGATTTTAATATTCAAGGTCTCTTAGAAATTTATTTCACTTTCTCTAATGGGCCACGTTTGTCTAGTGGTCAAGGACTCGTGACAAGCATGTCATGAGCTCAAACCTAGTGTCGCTGAAGACCCACCATACGCGTTCAGTATGTTGAGGCTGAAACGTCTTCCAGTTGGTGTGGTGGGAAAATCGGGAGAGGGGGTGCCAGCTCAGGTGTCATCCTCGTCACTTAACCATGGTTCAAATTACGAGGACTGTCACCAATACCCCTCGTGCAGCTTTATAGCGTGATGTAAAGAAACTCCAACTTTTTTTTTCGTCAATGAATCCTAATTCTTCCGTTAGAGTGAATTATATAGAATTGAGGATATTTCTAAAACATGGAATTAGTAATCGTTCTGAAAAATGGCAGTTTATTTTCTTAAAGCTTGGATTCATTTATTATTTAAAATTCATATATAAAAATCCATAATATAAGATCGGAGGAATGACATTGCAACTATGTAAAAGTTCTTAACAAATCATAAACATTTATTTACTGGCCTCTTTAGGGTAAACAAAACAAATGGCAATTGTATTATGTAAGTAAATGCACACACATATATATATATATATATATACTCAAAAACTCATTTTAACATTAAGGTTTATCTATTTAATTTATGATAGTTCAATTTAAAAGGAAGTGGACAGAAGTATTTTTTACAATGTAACAATATGTTGACATCATGCATTTAATTTAGCTGTTGCAACTGGTTCCACAGATTCTTGGTAAATCCCTACCAAAGGGAATTTTAAGCGTATCTTTCCTATCCGTTGGGAATAACAACAGTTGAAGTAATTAAATATTTCGCTTGGGATAGTGGCAACAATATAATTCTTGTTCCAATTCATTTTTATTCAATGGATCTATATATATTACGGTATCGTTTGATTTTGTATCGTTGTTTTAGTAGTTTTTTATGTTACACGGTTTTGTTGTGTGAAAAAAATGAAAAAAATAGAAGAACAATTTAGAATCTTTGTTGTGAATGGATCATTACGAATCTTGGAATAAGGCAGTATATTATTAAAACAGGGATATTAAGGGGTCTCTCTTTTCCCTAAGACACCTTAATATCCCTGTTTTAATAATTTATAAATTATTAATAAATTTCTAATAAATTTAATTAAATAATTTATTTAATAAATTTCTCTAGAGGTCTGAAAATCTAAACAAATTTCCAACAGATATAATTCTTTTAAGTTTAAATTAAATTATTCGAATCTTTGCACATTATTCATAAAAGAATGGAGCTTCAGAGAAGTATAAAATGTTTAAAATATAACAAAAATTTTAAAAATCATAAGCATATAAAAATTTATAATAAGTATAAAGTATTTTTTGCGTTGCGCACGCTATTTTCTAAAATAGTAGCCTCTGATGTATGTGAAACTTTAAAGAATTATAAAATACATCCTACTCTTTAAACCCGACCTAATTTTAGTATTATTTATCTTTTGTATTTTAAAATATTTGTAAAATATTGCAATTTATTGTTTTTAAAAATGTATTTTTTTATTTATTAAAATATGTAAGTTATTATTCTATTTATATAAAAATAGCCACAGTGTAATAAGAATACATTTAACTTTACAAATCCCCTTATAGCTATTAATTAAAGCTACTATTTTAGAAAATAGCAAGCGCGACGTAACACTTATTAAATATTTCTTATAAAAAAGTTTCTTATTTTCATATGCTTATAATTTTTAAAATTATGATTACATTTTAAATATTTTACACTTTTGTGAAGCCCCATTTTTTTATAAATAACGTGTAAAATATTCGAATTATTTAATTTAAATTTAAAAGAATCATACCTGTTTGAATATTGTTTATATTTTCAGACCTCTAGAGAAATTTAACACCCCTGAGACACCTTAACTTTTCTTGGTTTGTTTTCCTTTCATATAACGCAACAAAACAATCAACCAACAATTAGAATAAGTGTACAAAAAATAAATATATAATACAGGATCCATTATTAACATTTATACTTAGCTCTATACAATATATACTTTGATACTTGAAGAAAATAATTATATTAAATATTACTTTTTACATTTGTTATACAAATGGAAATTATTAAAAAAAAAACTTATAATAAAAATTCTAGGAACAGAAATTAACCGCTAAATGCTTAATACTGTTAAATTTAAAAGTACAACATTTTTATTTCAATAAAATTATGTACTTTGATTTGTTTAATGCTACTTACAGTTCACACATAAACATTTTATAATGAAGAATTAAAAACCATTTAATTTCTCACCTCCATTTTCATATTAATTGGGAGGTGGTGGCACCTTACTTGCTTTTAAGCATTTAATCATGGGTTATCTTTTAAGTAATTTCGTTAAAAAAAACATTTCCACTATGTCATGCTCTTTTTGCACATGCATTTCCATTTCGATTGAAATCTATAGTCCTTTCAAATGGTTTTATAAATATAAATGTAAAAGAATAAGTTGCCGTTATTTCACCCACTGTACAATAAAAGGTAACAGGTTAGAGCAGTGTTTCTCAAACATTCTATATTCGCGACCCAATTTTCATTCAGAATTTTCATCGCGCCCTCCTTTCCCATACAATAACAATGTGTTGAATGTAGTAATAATGTATAATACTTTGACGCTAAAGCTACAATACGGCCCTAAATTTAAACCGTACAAAGTATCAAGATAAGTATTAAATTTTGTGTATGATAAGCCCATTGGAAAATCACTAGCAATTATTAAACTTGTTCTTAACTTAGTATTGATACTTAGTATCAAATATGTTGTGCCCTACTGATACATTTATAAGTATACTATATCAGAGTAACTGTGTATTTTTTTATTATGTCAGAATACATTTTGTTTTGTTTCCTTTTAGTAAATTGATAATTTTTTAAATAATCTTTTATTTTTAACTTTCCGATACGCTCGGCCCCCCTTGTAGGGTTATCACGCCCCCTTAGGGGGCACTACCCTCAGTTTGAGAAACAATGGGTTAGAATATTATATTGTGTGAAGTTCGTTCCCCTTTCTTTTGAGGTATTTAATAATTTTCTTTAACAGATTCTGCTTCCCCGACTAATTCATGTTGTTCAATTCCTACTATTAACTCACGGTCTCTATATATTTATTTATTTATTTATCTTGGTGAAATTTTCAATCGTTAATGAAATACATTTTAAAGCACTCAATTGAGCGGAAATTTTATATACATGATTATTTTGGATGACAATACAATAATATAATTACAATTAATAAAAATTAATTGATTAAAACTAATTATTTAAGAATTACAATTACAGCCATGTTGGCGGCTTGCGTCAAAACTTGAAAAGGTTTTTTTTCTCACGATTTAAAGCATTCAGTTGAACTGCAATTTTACATACACGATTGTTTTGGATGAGAATACGATACTTTAATGATAATTAATAAAAATTTATTATCACTTAATGTTGTGATTCTGTCATATGTATAAAGATATTGTTACGTAGATCCGAGGGTTCGAGGATTTTATGCAAAACAGTCACAAAGAAAATAAACAGTTCTTTAAGAGCGATGCGAATTTATTATCAAAAATCCAATCCTTTAAATACAGGATTCAGTAGCAATATTCAACAGAGTAAATATCCGAAGGTCTTCACACCTTCAACAGCAATCAAACACAATAACCAGTGTTTAAAAATACACGTAAGTAAAGATTATTCAAAAGCACATCTAAGCTAATCGCTAGTCAAAACAAAACTCACTGCTCGCTGGTTTAATCCAGACTCCTCGCCGTCCCCGCTAGCATCTCATTTATAGGCGCGACAGAAACTTCCAGAAATATAGCCACTCGTGACATTAGTGGAGAGATCCACTACTTTCTAGAAGATTCCAGAGGGTTCCGAACTCGCCAACATAGTCGCCAGTGATGCCAAAATTGTCGCCAACTTGGTCGCCAAAAATGATGCCAACTTGGCTCTACCGCCAAGATTTCGCCAAGTTCTCATTGAATCGCCATTATAACGCAAGGGGCGGCATTGCTTGTGAATGGTACAATTTTAACATGCAATAAACATAACATAGAGTAATATAAATGCGTTAAAAACTCAAATACAAATTATTTACACAAAATTCGTAACAATATTTATATTAATTATAACTATTTAATAAAAAGTTGCTAAAAAATAAAATTTTTCTTTGTGATCTAAGTAGGAACTGTGTGTGACTTAATTTTTTTTTTATATTACTTATTTTATTAACACATTTTACTTAGAAACAAAGTGACACGTAGTTTTCTCTTTTATTAAAAAAGTATTCTGAAGAGACTTCTCAAGATGAGATATTAAATGATGTGGATGCTCATTTACTCCACAAGTAAGGGATTAATCTCTACACACATCCCTTAAGCCGCTGACACGGATTAGGAAATACTCGAGTCTGGATTCCGATATAGTTATTAAATCTCCATTTGGTTGAGTTGTAACTTGCATTTATTTTTCCTACTCGTACTGGTCTTATCTATTTTTGATCTATATGTGTTGCTATTTATAATTCGAGGTTTATGTTTATGTTTATTTTATTTATTCGGATACAAATTACTTTTCTGCGTATTGCAAGCTAAGAAATTGTAATACGTACAGCATATTTAAATGTAACAAGTAATATGGTCAATTACTTTGTTGAAAGTCAATTCCTACTTTGGTCAATTTTTTAAAAAATTTAGTTAATTAAATTTAATTAATGAATTAATATTTGAAAAAACTGTATCAACATCAAGTGCAATCCACTAAAATTTTAAAAAATATATATTTGAAACCAAGAAAAAATTCGTTAGAAATCTTACTGGCGCCATCTTTTGGTGCTAATTTTAACTTCGTCAGATGTAACGCAGAATAAATTTAAAATTAAAAAATAAAATTTAATTAATGAATTGATATTTGAAAAACTGCATTAACATCAAGTGTCATCCACTACAAGATTTAAAATATATATTTGAGCTCCAGTGGATGAATAGTTAGTTTTATTAACAATTGAAAATTTGAACAAGGTATATATAAAAATAAATAAATATATATAGGGAGAGAGTGAACTAATAATAGAAATTGAAAAAGAAATGTTTAATTCTTTCTGTTTGTTAGATCCAATTATTCTATTCCTGAATATTTTCGAGTAATTAAATTGACATCTTAAAAGTGGTGTAATACGTGATAGATTAAAATGAAGCGTAACTATTATTCAATGCAATACAAACTATAAAATAGATGTACCACATATTTTCGAATATAAACCAACATCTGTATTCGCCAAGAGTGTGTGTTTTCTTCAAAAACTTACCCGAATCCGAAACTCATATATAAGCTCAATCGAAAAAAAATACGGTTCTTTTCAAACATGTCACTATGATGGTAAAGATGTCAAAATGTGTTCTACTAAAATTGCTATAAGGCAAAACGCCAGGCACCAACGATGATAATTTTTTTCCTAGAGGTTTTCTATGAGGCTAACACATTTTACCTTTCATTATTTATCTCATACATTGTCTGCGCTAACCATACTTTCTGCATTATTTCTTTGGAGGAAAGGAAAATGAGCGAGAAGAGAAATTCGTATACACTATACGTCAGTGCTTCTCAAACTTTCAACGTTTGCGACCCCTATTCAATCATAATTTGCCTCGCGCCCCCCATACAATAATGATGTATTGCATTTAATAATACTATACTTTGACTCTAAACCCACAATACGATTTTAACCTCTTCCCTCCGACGTATATAAACGTCTCGCTCAGCTAGTGTGTTAATTGTCCCAGACGTATATATACGTCTTTCCGAAGTACTATCTATTATGTGCACTGCTATCCATAAAATTATTCCGAAGGCTTTGGAAAGCAATAAAATGACTTTGACAGTGTTTGCGAAGGATTTACTTGTTTCAGATGATTTGATTATTTATTCCTTTTCTACCCCACTCAATACACCACATACGCTTACGTACGTGGCATTAGGGAAAGAATCGCGTAATTTTTAGTTGGCATTTAAGGGATTAATTATATAAACCGTACAAATTATATCCAGATAAGTGATAATGCTGACATATGATTTTAAATATGACAAATCCATGGGGTCACTGGTAGTTATTAAACTTGTTCTTAACTTAGTATTGTTAAATTAATTATAAAATAGATTGTGCAGTACTGATAGATCTATAAGTGAATTATATATAGTGTAAATGAGCATTTCATTTTTTATTATGTCAGAATGTATTTGTTTACTTTTAGAAGTTCATAATTTGTTTAAATAATCTTTTGTTTACGATTTTTCAATATGTTCGCGCCCCCCTCGTAGGGTTATCACACCCCCTAGGGGGCGCGCCCCACAGTTTGAGAAACACTGCTATACGTCATTGTCTGCTTATGTTATATCCTGGATGTAATACTGGCTGCATGATGATCATATAAACATTCAAACATCGCGATGAGTGAATGTAAATTTTACGAGCTTTTCGACAATTCTGACTGAAATATTCATTATGAAGGATTTATGAGGCATTTCTATAGATTAAAAACTCAATTTAAATCCACCAAAAAATTAAAAAATTGTCGCTTTAATAACTAACAGAATTAAAAAAAAATCATTGCAACTTTTTTTCAGAGATTAGCGGATCAGTATATAAAAGGCCGACCTCTTTATTTCAACATTTTTAAAAACTTTCATAAATTCTCGGCTTGTACACGAAAATATGCAATAGTATGTTAACTATCTCAAATGTTATCTTAATCTTTTAAAAGAACATCCCTAAGGTATCTACGTTGCTTACATTGTTAACAAATACTATATTAACCCTCTGACCGGAGCTGATTTGTTTTAATGCCTGTAGATAATGCTGTGGTGTGATTTTTGGGGTGGGCTGCCTTGCCATTTTCTTTTGAACTCTACCCAGTGAGAGGATCATGTGGTGGTACGTGGCGATTTTTTTCAATTCACGATGCTATTTTTCTTATCCATCACCGTCTATCACACGGATATTCCAATAATTTTTTCGTGTTTGGTATTATTACGTTTCACACACATTACTTTTACATGAATATAAATAATTTTATATAAGTTTTTATAAAAATACTTGTCACAATTCTAGTGATAAATATATATTGTTGTGCTTGATTTAACCCCACACATTCTATTTAAGTCATACTCAATTTCATGAGTTATAAGGACATTTAAAACAGCCCTTAATGTAATAAAATTCAAACATGTATACGTACCCGTCTGTCAGACGGATGTTTCTCAGCTCGGCAAAAAATTGATGTTGCGGCCAGAGGGTTAATCTTAAGTTGTGACGGGCTCACGCTCTTTTTCATTAAATGTACTTTTGGGTTCTTTGGGGCCAGAATGAATGGCATCTCTTTTCCAAACATCCCAGGAAGTAATACGTGAAGAAAAGATGCAAATTAGGAAGCTTTTAAATAACAGAAGCTTAGAGTAAGCGGCGTGGCATTTGGGGAATGTTATGTTAGTGCGTGTGGCAAGTGTGAAGAGTATTTCGCGAAGTTAGGTGACAGTCAAGAGAGGTTACTTGGTACAGACAGCCCTTAGTCAAGGCGCATACCATTGCACACCAGTGAACCACAACTTCAACTAGGATCGGATAGATTGATACTTCGCGGGACATTAAATGTAGGAATGACCATTTAAATATTCGTATCTGTGATCGCATTGGGATTGAGTTTAGGCGAGTTAGTTAACGATAGTGGTCCGGGTTACGTTATTTCGGTATTATATATATTGTGTGTTTAGCCAACGTAGATTCTCTCACATATCATATTATTATTTAATCTGTTATTGGTATAAGTTAAGATCTTAATAAAGTTATATTAAGATCATGCAGCTTCTATATAGTTCTTCAATTATTCCTACATCTCTAACTCACGCTGATAATCTAGGAGAAGGGCACCCGAGGAGGACGCTCTAACAAAGTTAAACTTAAGGAAAACTTTTATAATTGTCCAGCCCATTTGTCTATTCTTTTGAGTAACGTCTATTGACCAGCATTATAATATAACATCCTAACTAATCTCCCTTTCAAAGGCAACACAAATAAACTTTTAACGACAAGAGAAGGCTTAAAAATTAATCAGTAAGCCTAACCAATCTTACTACCTAAGGTGTCACTCAATAGGCATTTCCTTAGCTAAATGTAAACCCGGGCTTTCCCTAAGCGAGCTTAACCAAAGTTTCGGAAAACAATCCCCAGGCGAAGTTTCTGAATTAATTGAGTCACAGTTGACAGCTCCATTAGGATTTTCCTCTAATCCCATCACCTTGTGGGACAAAGATTTGCAGTCTTCATTTCCCTCCATAAGATTCCCCCGAGATGACCAAAAGGTATTTTGGGGAAATCACTGGTCATTCTAATATTTTCGAGATAATTATCAGCGAAGTTACGAGCGCAATAAGAGGTCGTGTACACTTATGAAGAATAATAAAGACATTCACATATTTTGAAGCAGGTGGAGATTTGAAATGAATAAATTATTTAATATATGAAGATTTGAAAATCTGCAATTTGCGGCTTTATTCTTATAAAAAGTAGAGACATTTATTTTGGTAGTTATATAAATAAGCAAATTTAATTTTTGAAAAAAAAAACAACACTTTTTTTATAACAGACTACGTATTGGCAATTACGCCTTTTCAGACACGGCATATCCCCGAATATAAGAACCATTTTATGGAGGTACCATCTAGTGATGGCTCTCACCACGAAATTTTTGATGCTTGAATTAATTTTATAAGAGTTGCTCAAATGAAAAGTGGGTACGTGCAATAGTGTCAAAATGATTGCAAGTATAGCAGCGCTACCGAAAATCACAGTTCATTCAGAAAATTCAGTTGAAACGCGTTAGAACACCCACCGTACTGTGCAGATTTGTCTCCCTAAAACCTCTCTCTCTCTCTCTTCCACACTTTCTTCCACTTCAGAGAGCATTACGTTTCCATCTGGATGATGAGGGGAAGGAAGCTATATGCAGGACTTCATCAAGAACCAAACACAATCTTTCTGCAGCGAAGACACAGACGTACTGTCCAAACAATGTGGGGCCTGTGTTAAAATGGTCAAGGTGTGTGTGTGTGATATATTTTAAATTCCACAATATAAATGTACTTTTTTATTCAAATTGTCCACTTTTCATTTGAGTAACCCTTATAATTCATGCTGTCTTTAATGCTAAATATAGCCATGTGATTTAAATTTGCGCAGAGTATATACTGGGGCTAAATTAATATTCAGGGATCTTTGAATGCCACATAATCATATGAAAAGCGTGCCTACTATTTTCGGATCCAGAAAATCGATCGCGATTCCAGCTGGGATTAGAACCCGCTACCTTGGTCTTACGCTACATCTAAGCCACCGAGAAAACTCTACAACTGTACTAAAGTAACTTAATCAACTCAATTGAAGATATAGACATTTTCTTGTTTATTTATATATAGGCTAAAGGAAATTAAGTTACTCTTCTAAATACTGCAAATTTTATATCCATTCATTTATTGTGAAAATTGCAGAATGATTTCTTGCATTAAATAACTAAGTATAAAAAAAAAATAAAATTAATTCTATTTTCATAATCTATATCATTTATGATTTTCCCGGAGATTACTAAAAGTAATTTTTAGTGCACCCTAATCCTTTTGTATGAGTAATTATTCCACGAAACAATGCCTAAAGGGATACATAAAGAGTTATTTTAAATGAGTTTGGAAGAAGGGGAATATACAAGACGGGAAAAGCTGATGAAGATTCTGAATTTCGATATCCATTTCGAAGCTCATGATTTAAGTATTTATTAAGCTAATACTGATTCATTTTCAATTAATAAATCTCCAGATTTGTCTCCTTTGAAGATAGCTAGTTCTACTTTTAAAACTTTAATACTGTGTATGTACTTAGGAACTCTGATCTCTTGTAGCAACGATCTGGAAACTGAAAAAGACAATAGAATTTGTTAGGCCAGTGCTTCTCAAACTTTCAATACTTGCGACCCAATATTCAATTAAAATTCTCATCGCCCCCCACTTCATACAATAACAATGTATTAAGTTTAATAATACTATACGTTGATGCTAAACCTACAATACGACTGTAACCTGTTAAGTGCCTTTGGCGTATATAAACGTCTTGCTCAACCGATGCGTTATTTGCCCTGGACGTATATATATGTATTTCCGAAGTACGATCATTTCTCAGAACTGTTATCCATAAAAAATTATTCCGAAGGCACTTGGAATACAATAAAAGGACCTTAACAGTGTTAAAGATTTACTTATTTCAGTGGATTTGCTCATTAACTCTTTTTCTACTTCCCCCCAATACACCACATACGCTCGCCGACGTGTTAACCGGTGGCATTGGGGAGCGAATCGCGCAATTTTTATTCGGCATTTTAGGGAATAATATTAAACCGTACAAATTATTAAGATCAGTGTTAGTTTTTGCATGACATTTATATGACAAGGCCCCATGGGGTTATTAATAATTATTAAACTTATTCTTAACTTAGTATTGTTATAAATTAATCCTAAAGTACATTGCGCAGTAACATATATTTATATGTGTATTACATTAGGGTAAATGCGCATTTTATTTTTATTTGTCAGAATGTATTTATTTATTTACTTACCAAACATTTTACCAAACATGTAAGTGTTACATAAATTTTGAATACTTTTTTGAAAAATTTTGAATGGAACAAAGAATACTATCACATAACAAACGTCACCCGAAATATAAATGTCATATTTCATTTCATGAAGAGTATCGGAAAGTATTTGATTTGTTATCAAAAAAGCTATACAACTGTTACTGGAAATATTACATTCAACATTTGATTTAATTACTTTAAAATTAGTTTCTCCATGCATGCACATCTTAAATTTTATATATATAATACACCTAATCAAAAGTCAAAACAATTGGCAGTATTATTTTCTTTTAAACAATATTAGAAAATTTTGTGAGAATTTTTGTTGTACCACTTTTATTTAAATGTAACTGGTCAACACTGGTTCAAAGGCTCTTAATGTATCTTAACTTTCTAAAGTTTCCTTTAGGTCATTCCAATATACCATAGATACAGCATCGCCCAGTTTGGAAGCCCGTTCTCTAAGACTAGTACTGCGTTATTGGATATTGATCTTATTATTTTGACTTTTCCTTATTGCAATATGTTGCAGGTTCAAGACATCCTTCCAACGATGATGAAAACGAGGGATAATGCTGGACATGAATTCTAGGCATAAGGTTGAAATTAAAAGAGGAGAGTATCAGCTTGATGTTTCTGTTTCTCGTTATTGGTTTACAATGGTGAACTAAGTTGCTGGAAATCCATAAAATATTTTTAAAATTTAGTTTGTGACGGATCTATTCACGATCCTTCAACTAATCCTCTTGGAAATTCTTTGGCTGGCAATTTGCGTTATTCACAACCAACCCTTCGGAAGAAGAAAATCGTGATATGCAAATTAAGTTACTATATATAGTCGAAGTTTTGTAGTTAGAATAGAGATTAGGAGATGAGATAAACCCTAAATCAGGTGAGATTGTTACTGACAGGTATCATATTTGTATTATTGTGATTAATAACTCATTAAGAGAAAGCTTTAACGTGATGATTGTTCACTGAGATTGAATTGATATTAGATTAAATCGGATGATAGTTTAGATCCTATTTAAAGTAAGGATCAAGTTTGATAGTTTCCTATTCTTTCGCATATTATCGTCGTTGTTCCAGTTTCACTGTTAGCACCGATACATTCTCTTACTGTTATTAATCGAATTTGTATTGTTTTATTGTGTGGAAAATAAAAAGATTGATTGGATCATGGCGAGTGTTTCTTCCTCACCTCCCCACATCTAGGTGCCCAAGAGAGAGGTGATAACCTCTCAAGTTTAATATTTAAACATACCAAATCAAGGAAAAAGTGTGCTTATTAATATTTAGTTTGTGGGTACAGTGTTGTATACTACACTCGTGGTCACATAGTCAAATGATAATGGATGCAAACTAGTTGTCAGCATTATTTCTGTATAGTTATTGGTTCGAGTCTTGATTCATTGAAGACCCACCGTGTAGAGGGGCTCTGCAGTTTCATCATTCGGCATAAGTCTAGTCAGGTTTAACCCTAAATATCCTCGGATAGTAGTTTTCAGCCTTTTCTTTTCTTTTTTTGTTTATGGAGATAAGCAACCACGCTGAAACTCCTTCTCACTAGGAAAAGCAATTAAAAACTTTCTTATAATACTTCATAATTCTAAATACATAATAGGTATGTGTCCTTTTAAAGCCAAAATTGTTGATATCCGTTTCTAATCTTTACTTTAAGATCTTCGTTATTGTCTATTATGATCAGATCTTGTAATTTTACATTTTTTCTTAAGTGGCTATATGAATTCATTGTCTACTGTAGTCAAAGCATTGCCAAACCTAGTTTAAAAATCTGAATAAAAAGCATTTAAATGTTGAACACATGTTAAAACGTTATTTTCCCGCAGGCTGTATGTGGCCTGTTCAGAATCTGGGAAAATTCGCAACGTCCAATTTTATACATCTTTAGCTTAATTCTGGCAAGAAACGTTGAAATGATGGTCCTCGTTTTAATAAAATTTATACTGTCACTTTCTAAACGCAAATTAACCTCATTAAAGTGCTTGTAAATAAATCTGTTCAATAGGTAAAATTATGTTTTTATTTGATTAAACTTTCTTTTAAAATTAAAGTCATGATCTAGTTTAATGAGAACCTCTATTGTATAGACTCCCATTTACACCTCATGGACTCCAAAATTATTTTTTCGCTGACCTGGACCCCATGGTAGATCACTTTGGGAATCACTGCTGCAGAGGCTCAAATTTCTCTTGTTGGCAAAATTTGAAAGATTGAAAGTGATGTGCCAGTGAAGGTGTCACCCCTATTCACTTGAACGAAATTTAAAGTTACTAGATTCGTCGTCCATAATCCTCATATTGTTCTGAAGTGTGACGTTAATAAACGATCAAATTAAAACAATATTTTCTCAAACTTGGTGCCCTCTGGGGAGGAAACTGGGCGTCAAAATTACTTGCGGTAATTGGTATCGCCTATATGGTGTTGTACTAAAAAGTGGTACTTGCTCCTGGGGAATATACTAAGTCTGCAAAGGTTAAATACCAATGCGCAGAGAAGGAGAAGAAAATGTTATACTCAAATACTTTCGTTGAAAATTGATCTAGTAGTATAAGAAACTAAAACATGACAATGGTCAATAAAAATGTATGCAATGTATTCAAAGGTATGAAATATATGCTTAAGTATTAAGTATACATATTATAATATGTATTAAAAATTCTTTATACTTGTTTTGCTACATATATTTAAAAATGTACGACTATTTTTGGTAAACTAATTGTAACTGAAATGTATATGAAAATGTGTAATTGTATATATATATACATATATATATATATATATATTTCTTCAACAAGCAAAAAAAAAATTTGATCAATATTAACTTATTTGATGTCGCACCATAAAATATGTGTTTTGATAAAAGTCATT
>BMAV01001333.1:0-23531 GCA_019973955.1 Trichonephila inaurata madagascariensis | reverse complement strand
TTACGAAAATTAAATTTTTGAATTTAATAATTTAAAAAAAATTTTTTTTTGCACAACTATCACTAGGTGGTTTCTGAATTTTAAAGATAAAAAATTAATAAACTAAATTATTCGATTTTACAAAAAGTAAAGGTTTACTCTTATTTTTTGTTGTGGCCTATTAAGTTTGAATAAATTCTGTATTCAACTTGGTTTTTGATACCTTCATGAAAATTAAATTTAAAAAAGAATTTACTGATTTCAACGATGAGTTTGTTAAAAAACATTTATGAACCTTTTATAAAAAAAAATTATGAAATAAGTTTTAATTTTTGGATTGCGTTCGTTTTTTTTAAAATTTTATTTTCCCAAAAAACTTAAGTGGCTAAATTTTCCCAAAAAAGTTTCTTTTACTTCACTCACACGTATATATAATACATTGTAAACTTACAAAACAAACTGTATTGGGGAAAAATTTTTTTCTAATACATTTCAACTAAAAAAAAAATTATTTCTCTAATTTTGTACAAACAAAAAAACAGGATTTTCAGTTTAATGGATTAAATAGAGAGAGAAAAACTAGTTAAAAAAACTTACAGGAAATGCTAGAATATTTCTCTTGCAGATTGATTAGTAGGTTAATTTTTTTCTTGAATATTTCTTCACAGAAAATAAAAAAGTATTATTTAAATTTTAAAACAATCTTTTAACATATGTGTTGCATTAACATTGTTCTTTTGTCTTATTGTTGGAAGGGAACATTTTTTTTACTGTAACACAAAATAATTGTTTATTTTTTTTCAACAATGGTTATTTTTTTTTTTGCCCAGTAAGATATCGAACCCCTTATAAAACGAGAAAAAATAAGCATAATTTGAAATCAGTATTTCTAAAATTGTGGGGGCCCCAAAAACTCTGCTTCGGGGGTTCAAAAGATACCGAAAAGTGAAAAATAAAATATTTTTAAAAAATAAATTAATTTACTAAAGGAAGCAAAACAGAAAAATTCTGACATAATAAATAATAAAATACCCATTACAATGATTACTATACATATAAAATTTTTTTTACTGTCAAGCATTTGGAAATTTAAATTTTTACATAAACTAAGAAAAAGTTTAATAACTACCAAAATGACTCCCCTGGGTTTTTTTAACTCATGTTTGGAAATACACCATGAAAAAAAATTTCAGAATTAAATGAAATTTAACACAAAAAAATTGGGACAAAAAATTTACGGAATTTTCAAAGCAAAAAAACAATATTAAATATCCAAAAACGGGATTTGGTATAGCCACCATGCACTCAATAAGTCCCCAAACACGGGATTGGTCAAACAAATTTTGAATTCTGCTTGTGGAACGAATTCCCCTTTTGCGTTGCGCCGAAAAATTCTTGTTTTTGAGGCTGCAGGACGGATCACGAACGAAAACCGATCAACCAAACTCACACGTGTTCAATAGGCGACATATCGGTGAATAAGTAGGCAAAGAAGAAGTTTCATGTGTTGGGCTGAACAGAAGTCTCGAACAGTCTTTTCAACATGTCGGCGTGCATTATCCTGCTGAAAGATAGCTCCAGGGATGCCTTAAAGAAAGAGAACGACTTCGGGCTGTAGCACTTCAAAAATCTAATTGTTGCTATTGAAATTAACCTCAATTCGTAGCCATTTGGATTGTCCACGTTAAGAAATCTTACCCCAAACCATAACTCCGGGTGTTAGACCACTATGTCGTTCGGTAACGCACTCTGTAAGGCAGCATTCACCGGCATAGCGTCTAACTCGAATTCGGCCGTCATGGTCCCACACATTGAAGCGTGATTCTGAAAATACATCTTGGCTCTAATTAGCTTGCCAGGCTCTGTGCTCATGAGCCCAGCAATAATAGCGCAATAGCCGTTGATGGTTCTGCGCCCTGAGGGGATCACAGCCTATAAAGGCACCCTGCACGCAATCACAGTGCAGCGAATGTCGACGAATTGACGGGAGCCGGCACATTAGTACACCTGGCAACGGTAGACCAACGTTGCATTGCTGCCTGAAGGAAGCTTGTACGTTCATTCAACGGCATGGAGCAGGTGTCGATCGTCGCGCAGCGACGTCACTGGATGAATCCACTGCCAACTTTTGGGTTGTTCGATGCTGAGGAACGGTTCAACTGCACACGAGCACCTTTTGCACGATAAGAAAATCCTCCTTCTCGAAGGTTGATAATCCTCCTCCGTTCAAGCTCCGTAAGTTGCTTAAATTTCTACTCATTTTCTCGAGGAGGTATACTTAGGTCTCTCACTAAACATTCGTCCTGCCGATAAACCATTAAAGGGTCATGGGACTCTTAACTCGAATGCAAGAAAAACATTCTTTTTCGAATCCATATAATTTTTTCTATAAAAACAACATGGAAGCTTGAAACTTTCATCCACTTCATAATCATACTTATAAACATATTTAATCTACTTAGATTGTTTCTTAAAAATTTAAAAATTATAAAGGAATTTTAAATTGGACAACTTTTAGAAATTTCAAAAACTAGTGTTGTTACTGCGCGTAAAAATCTGAGAAGTTAAAAATTGACCAAAAAACTTAACAAATTAGTTTTTAAGTAATGAAAAAGAAATGCTTTAGTCACAGAAGTTATACACACTTTTAGTTTTTTAAGTAATTAATATTTTAAAAATTTAAAAAAATAATATTTTTAAAAAATTTTGGAAAAATTTTATTTTAGTAAGCTTTTATGAAAATTTTTTCAACTATATGTTTAAAATTTTGTGTATAAGTTGTAGAACAGCTTGTTGAGATTGGCCATGAAATTTTATAAGGAATAAGGACAAAGTAGTTTTCTTTTAAATTTACGCGCAAACTTAATTTTTTATGTTTTGAAAAATGAGTTTAAAGGTTGCAAAAGGCAAAAAAATATAATCATTAATAATTTTTTTAAAATAGTAGTATACACAAATTCATAGAGAACAACTTGTTAAGCTGTCCATAAAATTTCCTAATAAAAAGGGCTAGGAATTTTACAGAAGTGGCCAAAATGGGGAAACTCAATTTTCGGCCAAGTTGCATGACAAATAAGTTAAAAGGGATTAAAAATGGTGATCAAAACACTTAGATAAGTAATTTCTTTAGAAGGTTCTAAGAACTCACATAGATACATACTCTTAAGTTGTATGTAAGATTCTACATAAATAGGAAGAGTATTTTCTAGAAATAAGGTGTCAACTTAATTTTTAAGTTCTGCAAAAAATTACTTAAAAAGATAAGCAGTGGCAAAAAGACAATAATGTCCGGTAATTTGCTTAAAATGTTTATAAATTGGTATGAAAATATTATTTTAAAGATGTAAATGAAATTTTTAAATAAATATAATAAGTATATTTTTAAAATTGGGTGTGAAAGCTTAATTTAAACTTACTCTAGTTCTGCGAAAAATGAATGAAAAGTTGAAATATGGCAAAATGAATTAAGTCGTATTTATTTGAAAAAATAAATAGAAATCATATAAATATATGTATTTGAAAATTTACATGTATTTCAAATAAATAAAACAGGTGGGTTTTACTAAATGGGAAAACTAATTTTATGAAAAATAAGTCGTGAATTAAAAACATGACAAAATAATATGGGTTGCTATTTATACTAATATGTCCTGGATCATATGCACACCCACTCAGACAGCAAATTTCATATTTTCTTTGGCCAGGTTTCAGCCTTTGTTTTCATTGTTGATTCCAAGAGGCTGCCGTTACGCGCTTAAAAAGCTGTCGATAAGCGTTTTTATCAGAATCTTTAGCAGTAATAACGTTATTTTGTTATATTTTCAAACCCATTGCGTATTATCAATTTGGCTCTTCATACTTTACATCATTGTGATCACATACAGCTAAAAACGCAGCTATTCTTGTAATGAGGCCAATGCTGGATCAATAGTTTTTTGGGCTGTATTTCAGATTAATGAATTCAAAAGATTCATTGGGGTTTTGAGTTTTACCTCCAAAGGTACCTTCGTAACAGTTTTATACGACAGATCTTTGAAAATGGACATAGCTTCAGAAAACTGCTTCCGGCAAATTATTTTGATGATTTAAAACCCGGCACTTTATTGTTTTGGACACAAACATTACTCCATAACTATTGCTGCCTTTAAACCGAGATGTTTGGGTTGCTCGTCGGTACTAGCTGTATGAGCCTATATACAGCCCGAATAGCCTGCACCTCATTTCGTGTACATTTTGGTATTACCACGAATTGCATTCCCATAAAAAGCTGTTAACCTATTAATGACAACATCTGTGAGGCGGCCTTTCCCACCAATTGTTTTACCATCAGACAATTTTTCTTGCCAAAAGAGATGATTTTTAACTTTCTCAAGCGACTACCCATTCGCTTTTGAACGTGGCAACACACTCTATTTTTCAATTTTGATATTGTCACCATAAGGCTCTCCACCAGAGACATATATGTCTTTGTATCTCCATCTCCTATATACTGTTTATATATATGAGCCCATGCTTACTTTCAGAACCGGAAAAAAATTTCATTCATCCCACTCACTTCCATTTGTTACAGCAAGACATTATGATTTTTTGCAGAAGGGCTGGTGTTTCATGAAAACACTGTATTTGGTCCCAACTTTGGACTTAGCTACAAGTAGTCACTTACACACAGAAGGATGACATAACCTCGATATCGGCACCTTTTCACACTTTCTGCTCCAATTAACGTGCACACACCAACAAGTGATGTATGTCCACGAGTTTTCCATGTGCCATCACCACTGACAACGAAATACGTTACGTGTTCCATCGAGAAATTTTTCTTTCAAAGCAACATCACTCATGACGCATTTGCCAAAGTCTCACACACATCTGCAATTTTTTATATTGATACTGTCATATGCCTTTTGAGATACAGGTTTTGGCAATGACATAATAATTACAAATGTACTTAACGCCGACAGCAGCTATACATCTCATGGCTAAGACAGATCTTCTATTTATTTCTGGAATGTTCTTTTGCTCCAATGAGCTCACATGGTCCATTTTGCATTTTCAATTTGAGCACGTGTAAAAGATGATGAAAGGATCCTATAGTTTATTTTATTTTGCCATGGCATTCCAAACTAACAAACATATTTTTTCTAATTGGCCGAGAAAAAGACTTATATCTATCGTGATAACCTTTAAAAATAACATTGAAATATTAGGTTCACACGAATCTAAAAGATATTTTTCACTCGGCAACTTCCTATAGGAGAGCACTATCGTTTGGTGCTTTCCTTACAAAATTTGTTTTTCTTCTTACTTTCACCAGATATTGTTTTCTTCAGAACTTGTACGAAACCTTCTTTTTCGGTCTTGACAGACAATCGCTTTCTCCACCAATTTTTCCATTTGCGAAAGATCACACAAAAGTTGAAATCGACAGAAAAATCTAACAGCTTTGGAAATCCAAACCGGTACTGCAAAATAGGGGTTGAGTTGCAGCTATGCTTTACCTGTTTTCAAAAGTAAGAATTAAATTACCTATTTTTAAAGTAAAAAATATTAAGTAATATTGAAGCTCTTCTAAAAGCTAAGTTTGGATACCGTCAAGCAGCTGTTAAAAAATGGGCGTGGCAGTTTTGTTTACTCTGGGATAACTTCAGTTTTTATTAATAACTCCAGAAAGTTTTGATCATTATCATTAAAATTTTGATTTGCAAAACATTTAGAAAAGATAGGGCTACATAACATATATTTTTTTTTTCAAAAATCGAAATTTTAGAAGTTAAAAGGGTCCTGTACTATTTTCAACATCTCGCGACAGAGTTCTATTAATACGCTTTTAGCCTTCTTTTCAGAGGGCACTGCCCACACCACACTTGCACGGTGACTCTGAAACTTTACTATTTTAATCATATAATTGATATTTTCTACAATGTTTGTTTAATTCTAATGATTTCTTCATAGTGTTGCATTTTTTACACAAAAAGCAGTGTATAGACAAATTTATGCGACCATATTGATAACTTGTACGGTTTACATAATTAAGAGGCCGGCCGCACTATAGCTTCCCAGCATCAAAAGTACAACAACCATGACCTTCAATGTAATGTTATTTTTTATTGGGGAGGGTAATAAAAGTATAACTGTAAATTTCGTAGCAAATATTGAAAGTTTGAGAAAGCACTGTTTAGTATAACTTTTGCAAGGATCTAGGAGTAGGTGATACTTTTCTAACAAATGAAAAAGTGGTGGTAAATAGATTCAGTACATAGGAAATCTATGGAATGGCCCAATCAGTGCTTTTAAAGTGTTAATACTTGTGACCCAAACTTCAATCATAATTTTCTTCGCGCCCCTTATACAATAACAAGGTATTAAATGCTATAATATATATATATAATGTACTTTTAATACTAAAACTGCAATACTATCTTAATTATAAACCACTCAAATTATCAAGATAAATATTAAGTTTTGTACACGTTCCTTTCAAATAATAGATAGTTTAAGTAAGTTGTTTTGAAGTAATAGATATTTTAAGTAAGTTATTTTGAAGTAATAGATATTTTAAGTAAGTTATTTTGAAGTAATAGATGTTTAATTAAATTATAACAACAACTTAACAACAACAACAACATAACATATATATATATATATATATAACTATATATAACACTTTTATATATATATATATATATATATATATATATATATATATATATATATATACACCAAACTTCAACAAAAGTGATTATGTTGCTTTTTCTTTTCTAATTTTTAAGTAGCAACAGATAACTATAAAAACTGCACCAACAAACTTTTATGTCAGAATATTGTTTGTTTTTGCTTCCTTTTATATATAAGTAAATTTTACATAACTTCTTAAAATAATCTTTTATTCTCGACTATTTGATATGCTCGCACCCAACTCGTAGGGTTATCTCGCCCCTAGGGGCGCGCCCAACAGTTTTAGAAACACTGATTTAACTGATTAAAAATTTTTTAAAGCCATGTGACATTTGTATCGACAGTCATCTCGGGTTTCATTAGCTTTAAAATGGCGGAGATAACACATGACAACGTTTCACAATCCTTCATTTGCAAGAGTAAATATTTGGTTTAACGTAAATTTTGGTCAATTTAAATCTTTCAGTTTTTGATTCGTGCTTCTAGTTGAATTGAATGACATTTTATACTTAAGTAAAATTGTTGTCTTCACTGTAAACACCCTAATTGATGTAAATACTACTTACTGCTTTTGCTTCGTTGCCTTCAGTATACAAAAAGAAACACAAGCTGTAATTGGATCTAAAATCATCATTCTTGAGCAATTTTTCTACTTATTTTCAGTTAATAGGGGAAGAATGTAAAATACATTAAAAGTACATTACAATATTGGCCCCTCAGTGGTTCCGGAATTTGATTTGATAATAAAAATAACAATGTAAATATTTAAAAGAAACATACCCATACATATGCTGGCTACCTAATGAAGAAAGTCTCAGAAAAGATATGATACAAAGGAATACCACTCTTAAAATGGAAAACAAAAGCAGGGGGAGGAGGAATGACAGATGAAGAAAATTTCCGGGCTTACCCCCTTTTTCCCTTATTATACGGGAAATAGGGCATGGATTCCAAAGTAAAAACAGACGTGTAAACCCTCACAAGGGAGCCCGAAATGTTTCCAATAGGTGTGGCTAAGTAAAATCACTAGGAAAGGGAAGAGACACCAAAAATATACACCCACCCCACTCCCTTTTCCAAAGTCTTGGCACCCCAAGGCAAGAGGCTGGCAGTGGAAAAAAGAATGCTATCCATTACATGAGGAAAGGGTGTGAGACACGCTTCGAAATACCTGATGAAATTATGGAGAATTAACACTGAACAAAAGGTAGGAGCAGTACCGGCGAAAAGAACCACAAGAACTGATGCCCAGGCAGTAGGGCAA
Source organism: Trichonephila inaurata madagascariensis (assembly GCA_019973955.1). Classification (NCBI taxonomy): domain Eukaryota; kingdom Metazoa; phylum Arthropoda; class Arachnida; order Araneae; family Nephilidae; genus Trichonephila; species Trichonephila inaurata. The sequence continues at coordinate 15,613 of BMAV01001333.1, read as the reverse complement.
GGGTAGTTCCAAAGTAAAAGCAGACGCGTGAACCAGTGTTTTCTCAAACTGTGGGGCGCGCCCCTGGGGGAGCGATATTCCCTTCAAGGGGGCGCGAACATATATCGAAAATAAAGGTTAAAAAGTAATTTACTGGAATGAATAAAGACAAAAATACTTTCCGATATAATAAAAATACAGATTTACAATGATATGATTTATATATATATTATCTGGTGAAAAAGTCATCAAAAAATAAAAAGATTCTATTTTGAACACTGTTAGCTATCTTTTGATCCTATAACTAAATAAAAAAAATATATTTTTGTTTGCTTTTGCTGTAATCTACGATGAGCAATTTTTTATTACGTTTCTTTTTAACCCTAAAATATTACTTTTTGCTGGCTTTCGAACTTGCCAACTATGGTTATCTGCATCATTTTTTTAGGGAAGTTGTAAATTATATAATTCTGTTGCGCTTTTTTTCACAGTGTGAAAAGAGTTTTTTATGATACATGTGGACATTGAGCACTTTGAAGGATTAGTGGCCAAGATTTATTTTTATGGTATACTGAAACATATAATACAAAAATCGTTAATTCTGAGAAAAATTGCTTATTTGTTACCAAGGACCTTGACAGAGAATCCTCCTAATATGACGGTCTTAATGGGGAGCAAAAAATGAATTGATAACATATCTCCTTTTTGCTTGGGAGTGGCAAACGTTTTTTAAATTATAGATTACCTGTTTAGACCGAGTTCCCGGCACGACCACTATTTTTCAAAATATTTTCTTGGGCTGTACTGTATTTTCCTCTATGAATAACATAGTGAGGGTTTTTATTGTGATGTTGTACGACTGTTAGTATGGTTTATAAATGTAAATGAGCAGAATATAAAAAAAGGTGATCTGTGATCTCTCTGAAAGGGTAAAGCTGATCAAACAAGGGAAACACTTGCTGAAATGTGCATATTAATCATGTTAGCGAAAGTAAATTTCAGAAAAAGCAATAAGCATGAAACGAAAATTTTCAATAGCTACATTAAGAACTTTATCAGAAAATATGAAAACCATAAGTGTACCGCAAAAATGCACTTCGCCCTCTCAAAAAGACACAAAAAGCAAGAAAAAGTTCAAAAGCGGGATATTTGTCGATCATCAAAAAGGACATTAAAAATTACAATAACGTGAACAAATGTGACAGTTTTGCTTGCTAATAACTTTCCTGTAATGTTAGCAAAAAGTGTGTCTGTGATTTGTGTCCTTTATTAAGGTCACTTACATTTGGAACAATTTATTTTCAGTTTTATTGGATTTTTTCTCAAATTATGAAAGACAAAAGAGAAATCGCTTGAAATAGGTAAAGTATATTTTCTCTTAATTAAATTATTCACTGAGGGTAATGGAATTTTTATCTTGTATATTGAAAAATAATTATAAAAAGAGTGGGGTGCATCACTCCCCGCGACCATTAACCTTGAGTATCGGTGCACACACCTGATCCCGGGCTAAGCTTTTGAAGTTTTCTCACTTTAAATATTAAAAAGTAACACAATTGTTATTCATTAGAATTTTATATTCTTTTTTTATTACTAACATTTATTCTAAATGCTAATTCTGCGAGGCTTAAAGGTACAGTTCATTCAAAAACCGTTTATATGTAATTATTCATTTCAATAAATCATTTGACATTTTTTGTATACATTGTCATGCACTTGATTTTACTCTCACTTACAATTAAACTATTATATCAAGAATAATGTATTATCATTTTTTAAAAAAATAAACTCTTGTTAGAGTGGGTACTTCAGCCAGTATAATAACAAGTTTAATAATTATCAGTGACTTCCAGCGGAACTGTCTTGCAGGCAAAGGAACACTAAAAATTAGAAGCCCGGCACTCAAGGATTTTTGATATTATTTAGCTCACTTCTATATTTTGTCTTCAAAGTAGCCATCGCAGAAAAATCCGGATTCACAAAAGGTATGATGTTAAAAATGGTAATAGTATACGAAATGCTTTTGTTTTCAGTGCCGAAAAATTCAGCATCTTTCCCTCTATCCAAAAATTCAAAAAGGTGATTTATTACAAAATTGCCCTTTTATAATTTTCGTCACTGGATGGTGAAATCCTATGAAGATGATAACTTTTCGGCATTTGAGAGCCCTTCTGAAGGTATTTTGAGAAATGGATTCCTAACCCATTCGTAACTTGCTATCAGCCCTTTGCTAGATATATTGTACTTTGTTGATATCGTCGAATGCTCGCTGCGATTTAAAATATATCTATGATTTTTGTTTTAATCCACTATACGTAAATACTTAATACCGTGAATTACAATTAACGCGTGAATTATGAAATAATACATTCAAGAAGAGATTCAGTAGCTAATCGATTCGGCCAAGACTGACTAGAATTATTGTACGAGGTACAGCATTTTTACATGTTTTGTTACTGCGAACATCCGTTAGATTTGCCCTGAACTCACGTGAACGTTCGCAGAAGGTATACTTTAAAAATAATAATGGATATGATAAGGCAACATAGATTGGGCTTATTTTTTAAATGACATTTGTACTTTTAGAAATGGATAATACGAGAGGAAATAAATCTTTAATTAAATATTATTTCTCAATCTGTTTCAATTTAAAAATTAGAGGAAGAAAAAATAACATAACTAACCTGTGCTTGAGCCAGCCAGCAACAACAACAGCAACCCAGCAACAGCAGCAACAACAACATATATAACAACTGCTCATATATATATAATTTGCTTAAAATATATATTACTTAAGAGTAACATATATAAAAAATTTAATATATCTTATTAATACTGAATTAAGAACAAGTTTTAATAGTATTAGCATTCCATGGAGCGTCTTTGCAGAGCAAAGTTTTTCAAAGTTTTTTAGAAATTGACCCTCTGAGTTCTTTTTCTATATTTAACGAATTATCTATATTTTCTCTTTTAAGCAACCACCGCATTTTGCAATAGGAGTTTGAATTTAAAAAGTATATAGAGAAAGGGAAAAACAACATAATAGTATCCTATTACTTAATTTTTTTGTGTAAAAGAAGTAACATATACAAATTTAATACTTATGTTATTAATATTATTTGCGGTTTATAATTAAGATTATTATTATTGAAGCTTTAGAGTCAAAGTACATTATTATTGCATTCAGTAATTTATTGGCTCGCAAGAGTTGCGATAAAATTTATTGATTAAGGGCGCCAGTATTGAAGAAGTTTGGCTTACTGGCGTGAATCACTTGGGGAAAAGAAATAGCCGCCAGAGCGGAAATGTTTCCAATAGGTGGAACCTAGGAAGGGAGAAGAACGCAAAAATGCACCCTTTTCCAATCTTGGCACCCAAGGCAAGGAAGCAACAGTCGAAAAAGTACTTATCCATTACATGAGGGAAAGTGTGTGAGACACCCCAGCTAATGCCTGATGGAGAGAGTAGCACTGAGGAACAAAAGGTAAGGAGCAGTACAGCAAGAACCACAAGAGACACACACAGTAACAGTAGGGCAAGAGTTATCTACATGCGGAAATTGAAAGTAATTCGGACCACATGACCCTTTATCGTCATCTGTAGACTAATGTGTGTGTCCTTTAAAAATGTAAACATCTGTTTCTTTTCAAGGCAAGAATTACAGCTGTAGAGCAGTTATGATACCGCCCCCCTTTGGTGGCCGTATCTTTGATTGTCAGCGTGAGCTAGAGGTGTAGGGTTTGCAAAAGGAATAGACATTTTAGATTCTTAATATGTCTTTATTAAGAATAGAACTTAAATGTCTAACAATTTAGATCAATTTAAATCAGTGAGAATCTATAATGAACAAAACACACAATGATAGTTAAACCGAATCGAGTAACTTCTCTAAATAATTATTTAATCCGCATACTCTCAATTCTAATTATATTATAATCTCAATATTAAATAATCAGTCCTTCCTTAATCCAAACTTAGATTCGATCTTTATTGAGGAAACGTCTGGTCGCGCGTGCAATGGTATGCACCTTGTATTAATGGCTGATTTCTCCAGATAGTCATACGATTGGCTGTCTTTTCACGATTGGCTGTCAGTTCCCTCTAGTCTCTTCCACACATAACATTCCCCAAATTGCCATCTCGCTTACTGAAATTTCTGTTTTTTTAAAAGCTATCTTATTTGCATTTCTTGTTCACATTTTGCTTCTTGGTGTGAAAAGAGTTGCTATTAATCTTGGCCACAAAGAACCCAGAGGTTTTTAAAAGAAAGACGAGTGGGGCCCGTCACAAAGTCGTCAGCTACCATAGACAATACAGCATAATGTGCGCTGAACAGTTTGTTCACAAACGTTCGCAGTTCCTCCTTGATTAATATTCCCGCAATTTGAAGTACGGTGGCTCCTCTGTTGGAGTAAACAAAATTCGTAACTTTTTGTTTTCGGACAAACTTTCAATAGCCCAAATAACGAGACCAGTTTTGGTTTTTTTAATCCCCCCCTTTTGTAAACATTAATACTGTTATCTCGAACATTTCACAATGCAAAGTCCCGCCGTTTTCCCGGGTACTGGTCGAGTTCTTTAATCATCCTACATTTAAAAACTGCCGAATTACCTTTTTGGTACTTACATATTATAACAATCTATTGGCGACATTAAGAACGATGCACGATTGCCAATTCAGCACATACGACACATGAAAAATTTGGGGCTGCCAACTGGGATTTATCTTGAACGTTGGCGATTGTTGCGATAATACGTAAGTACCCGTTTTTACCTTTTTTCACAAACACTGCAGTGAAATTGATGCTTCATTATTCACGCAGTCCGTATTAATAGCTATATATATATATCGCACTCAATTGGCAACTATATGAAGTTGTAGCTGATCACAAAAGTGTCAAGTGAACATTATAATTTGGCTACTCATTGCATGTTTGTGTGTCATTTTTAAAACATGAGATAAGAGAAATTTTTTTCAAAAATTAATAAATATTTGTTGAGACAAACATTTAATAAAAATTAGATTATTGTTTGAAAATGGAACATTTAAAAAGTTGACTAATTATACACACATCCAATGAAAGTTTTCATTAATTTTGGGCTGTGTGCTCAGGGTTTAAAGAAGGTTCTTTCCCTAAAATTGTTTCAAATAAGAAACAAATTTCACTGTGCAATTTATAAAACAGTAATTAATATTCACTATATGATTATTTTAGATCAAGCAAACTATTACGAGAAGAAACTTACGGAAATAAATTTTTGTAATTTAATAATTTAAAATAATATTTTTTGCACAACTATCACTAGTTAGTTTCTGAATTTTAAAGATAAAAAATTAATAAACTAAATTATTCGAATACTTACAAAAGTAAAGGTTTTACTCTTATGTTTGTTGTGGCCTATTAAGTTTGAATAAATTCTGCTATTCAACTTGGCTTTGATACATCTTCACTGAAAATTAATTAAAAGTATTACTGATTTCGAACGATGAGTTTGTTAGAAAAACATTTATAAACCTTTTATAAAAATAAATATGAAATAAGATCGTAATTTAATTGGATTGCGTTCATTTTATTTTTAAATTTCCCCACTTTTCCACAAAACATTAAGTGTGCTAAATATTCCAAAAGTTTCTTTACTTCACTCACACGTATATATAATAGCATGTAGTAAACTTACAAAATTCATAACTGTATTGGGAAATTTTAATTTTTTTCTAATACATTTCAACTAAAACAAAATTATTTCTCTAATTTTGTACAAACTAGAAGAACAGGATTTTCAGTTTAATGGATTAAATAGAGAGAAGAGAGACTAGTTAAATATATACTTACAGGAAATGCTAGAATATTTCTCTTGCAGATTGATTAGTAGGTAAATATTTTTCTTGAGATATTTCTTCACAGTAAAAAAGTATTACTTAATTTAAACAATGCTTTTAACACCCTTTTGGTTGCATTAACATTGTTCATTTGTCTTATTGTTGGAAGGGAACAGTTTTTACTGTAACACAAAAATAATTGTTTAGTTTTTTCAACAATGGTTATTTTCTTATTCTTGTCCAGTAAGATATCGAACCCCTTATAAAACGAGAAAAAAAAATAAGCATAATTTGAAATCAGTATTTCTTAAATTGTGGTGAGCACCCCCTGGCCTGATAACTCTGCTTCAGGGTTCACAAAATACAGAAAAGTGAAAAAAATAAAATATTATTTAAAAAAATAAATTAATTTACTAAAAGGAAGCAAAACAGAATACATTCTGACATAATAAATAATAAAATACCCATTACAATGATATACTATACATATAAATTTATTTGTACTGTACAAGCATTTGGTAATTAATTTATACATATTAAACTAAGAAAAAGTTTAATAACTACTAGTGACTCCCATGGGTTTATTTAACTGATGTTTGTAAGAAATACACCATGAAAAAATTATCAGAATTAAATGAAATTTAATGCACAAAATACTTGTATTAGTACAAATAAATGACGGAATTTTCAAAGCAAAAATACAATATTAAGTATCCAAAATCAGTATTTGGTATAGCCACCATGCACTGCAATAAGTCCTGATATACGACGTGGTATTGAGTCAAACAGATTTTGAATGTCTGCTTGTGGAACAGAATTCCATTTTGCTTGTATGCGCCTTGAAAGTTCTTGTTTTGAGGCTGCAGGACGCGGATCACGAACGACACACCGATCAACCAAACTCCACACGTGTTCAATAGGCGACATATCCGGTGAATAAGTAGGCAAAGAAGAAGTTTCATGTGTTGGGCTGAACAGAAGTCTCGAACAGTCTTTTCAACATGTCGGGTGTTTTATCCTCCCTGAAAGCAAAGCCCGGGGATGCGTTAAAGAAACAGAACGATTTCCCGGGGCCCAAGCACTTAAAAAAATCTAATTGTTGTTTATTGAAATTAACCCCTCAATTCTTGTTTTTGGGATTGTCCATGTTAAAGAAATCTTCCCCCAAAAACCATTAACCCCGTGTGTTAGGGCACTATGTCGTTTGCCCCCCCTTGAAAGGCAGCATTCCGGCATGGCGCTAAAATTGGGCCCTCATGGTCCCACACTTGAAGCGTGATTCTGGAAACCCCTTTGGCTCTAATTAGCTTCCCCCAGGCTCTGTCCATGAGCCCAATGTAACGAGCCGTTGATGGTTCGCCCTGGGGGAGGTTTGGTAAAAAGGGCCCCCCTTTGCACGCAATCCACAGGCAGCAGATGTCGACAAAATTTGACGGAGCCGACATTAGTACACCTGTTGCAGTGGACCAACGTGCTGCCGGGGAAGGGGAAGCTGTACGTTCATTAAACGGCATGTGTAGCGGGGGCCATCGTCGCGCTGACGTCACTTTCCGTCGTCCACTGCCAGTTTTTTGGGTTTATTTACGTGGGGAAGGGGTTCACTGAGGAACGGTTCAACTGCAAAAAAAACCCCTTTTTAACGATAAAAAAATTTTCCCTTCCCTTCGAAGGTTAAAATAATCCCCCCCCGTTCAAGCCCCGAAAAGTTGCTTAAATTTTTTACCTTTTTTCTCGAGGAGGTATCCGGTCTCTCCCCAAACATTCGTCATTTAACAGATAATCTTTAAACTATTTTTAACATCTCGCTACAGAGTTTTTATTTATACGTTTTTAGTTTTCATTTCAGGGGGCCCCGCCCCCCCAATTTTGCACGTTGACCCCCAAAATTTTCCCCATTTTTATATAATTTATATTTTCTACAATGTTTTTTTTAATTTAATCACTTCGGGTTTTTTTTTAAAAAAAACCATTTATGACAAATTTTAAACGTATATTGAAAACTTGTAGGGTTTTTAAAATTTAAAAATTAGCTTTTTACCCCCCCAAAAGTACAATATTATGGCCTTAAATTTAAGGGTTTTTTATTGGGGGGGAAAAAAATTATAAAAAAAATTTCGTAGCAAATATTGAAAGTTCGAGAAGCACTGTTTGAAATACCCCCTTTTAAAAAAAAGGGTTTCAAATTAGGGGGTATTTTTTCTAACAAATAAAAAAAGTGGGGAAAATGATTCGAAAAATTTACAAAATTTGGAAATTTTTTAACCAGTGCTTTTAAAGTGAAATACTTGTGACCCAAACTTCAATCATAATTTTCTTTTTGCCCCTATACAATAAAAGATATAAAAATACAATAATATATATATATATATATAAATTTACTTTAATGCAAAAACAAAAAAAATATTTTTTAATTATAAATAACTAAAATTTTATCAAGATAAATATTTAAATTTTGTAATTTTCCCTTTTCAAATAATAAAATAGTTTAAGAAAAAGTTTTTTTTGAAGTAATAGATATTTTAAGTAAGTTATTTTGAAGTAATAGATATTTTAAGTAATTTTTTAAAGTAATGGGAAATTTTAACAAAATTATATATATATATAAAATATATATATATATATATATATTTTTTAAAATAATAATAAAAGTGATTATGTTGCTTTTCTTTCAAATTTTTTAAATTGTAACGAAAAACCCAAACAAATTTTTTATGCCCAGAATTTTTTTGTTTTGCTTCCTTTATATATAAGAAAATTTTTTTATAACTTCAAAAAATTTTTTTTCAAAAATTTTTTTGATATGCCCCAAAACTCGTAAAAGTTTTCCCCCCCCAGGGGGCGCTCAACGGGGTTTGAAACCCCGTTTAACTGTTTAAAAATTTTTTTAAAAACCATGTAAATTTTTAAAAATGACAGTCATCTCGAGTTTCATTAGCTTTAAAATGGGGAGTTTTGCAATTTAAACCTTCTTTTGCAACAGTAAATATTTGGTTTAACGTAAATTTTCGTAAATTTTAAAAATTTTTCAGTTTTTGATTGGCTTCTAGTTGAATTGAATGACATTTTATACTTAAGAAAAATGATTGTTTCACTTTAACCCCCCTAGTGTGTAAATACTATTTTACCTTTTCTTCGTGCCTTCAGTATAAAAGAAACACAAGCTGAAATTAAAATCATCATTTTTGGGCCTTTTTTCTACTTATTTTCAGTTAATGGGGGAAGAATGTAAAATACATTAAATTCCCCTTTTGGGCCCCCTCAGTGGCCGGGAATTTGATTTGTAATAAAAATAACAATGTAAATATTTAAAAGAAACATACCCATACATATGCTGGCTACCTAATGAAGAAAGTCTCAGAAAAGATCTGATACAAAGGAATACCACTCTTAAAAGGGAAAAAAAAAGGGGAGGAGGAGGAATGACAGATGAAAGAGAATTCAGGCCCCCCCCCCTTTTTTCCCCTTATTAATATACAGGGAAATAGGGCAAGAGACATAGTTCCAAAGAAAAACAGATTAAACCCCCCCCCAAAAGGGGGAGCCCGAAATGTTTCCAATGGGGTGGGGAAACCCCTGGGGAAAGGAGAAGAGACACCAAAAATGCACACCCTTTTCCAATATCTTGGCCCCCCCAAGGCGGGAAGCAATAGTGGAAAAAGAATGCTATCCATTACATGAGGGAAAGTGTGAGACCCCTTTAAAAAGCCGAGGGAAAAGGGGGAGAGAATTAACACTGAACAAAAGGTAAAACGGTACAAAAAAGCCACAAGAGACACAGTAGGCAGGGGGAAAAAATTTCCCAAAGAAAAAAACGGATGCGTAGACCAGTGTTTTCAAATTGGGGTGGCCCCTTGGGGCGCAAAAACCCTTAAGGCGGGCGCGAACAAAATAAAAAAATAAAAAGGTTTTAATTTTCTGGGAAAGAAAAAAACAAAATACTTTCTTTATATAATAAAAAAAAAACAGATTTACATTGATATGATTTATATATATTATCTGGGGGAAAAAGGGCATCAAAAAAAAAGATTCTATTTTGAACGCTCATTACCCATCTTTTTATCCTTTTAACTAAATAAAAAAAAAAATTTTTGTTTTCAACCTTTCGACGGGGATTTTTATTACGTTTCTTTTTTCCCTTTTTAAATTTTGCTGGCCGTCGAACTTACTTGTATGGTTATCCCATCATTTTTTGGGATTTTGTAAATTATATAATTTGTTGCGCTTTTTTTTACAGTTTGAAAGAAATTTTTTTGATAATGGGAAAACATATTGGGGCACTTTTTAAGAATTAATTGGCCCCAAAATTTTTTTTATGAGTATACTGAAACATATAATACAAAAAAACGTTAATTCTGAAAAAAACTGCTTATTTTTTACCAAGGACCTTTACAGAGAATCCTCTAATATGACAGTCTTAATGGGAGCTAAAATGAATTGATAACAAACTCCTTTTTTTTTGGGGGTGGCAAACGTTTTTTTTATAAAAAGGGACCTGTTTTGGGCCCAGGTTTCCCCGGACCCATATTTTTTAAAAAAATTTTCTTAACATGCTGCATTTTTTCCCCTATGAATAATTTAGTGGTTTTAATTGTGATGTTGTACGACTGTGTATGGTTTATAAAAAGTAAATGAGCAGAATATAAAAAAAAATTTGGGCATCTGTGATTTTCTGAAAAGGGAATTTAAGCCGATCAAACAAAAGGGGAAAAACTTTTCTGAAATAATGGTTTAACGTTAAAAAAGGGAAAAATTTTAGAAAAGCAATAAAACATAAAAAGAAAAAAAAAATTTTCAATAGCTACATTTAAAAACTTTTTCAAGAAAATATGAAGCCATAAGTGTACCCGCAAAATGAAATTCGCCCCTCAAAAAGACACAAGCAAAAAAAAAAGTTCCCAAAGGGATATTTGTCGATCATCAATTGACATTAAAAAAATTTTTAACGTGAACAAAAAAAAGACAGTTTTTCTTGCTAATAACTTTCCTGGGGAAAAGAGCGTGCGGATTTTTTGTCCTTTTTTAAGGTCACGCACATTTGGAAAAAATTTATTCAGTTTTATTGGGTATTTTTTCAAATTATGAAAAAACAAAAAAAACCCCTTTTTAAAAGGTAAGTATATTTTTTTTAGTTAAATTTTAATTTTTAAAAATTTGTTTTTTATTTTATATTGGTAATTATAAAAAAAATTGGGGGTTGGGCCATTTAAACCCAAATATCGAGGGGCCCCCTGGGTCCGGGGTAAAAATTTTGACGTTTTTCGTTTAAATTTTTAAAAAAAATAACACAATTGTTATTTTTTAATTTGAATTTTTTTTGGGTTTTTTTTTACTATTTTTTTCTTTAAAAGCTTAAATTTTTGCGGGGTTAAAAATTTCAGTTCATTCAAAACCGTTTTTTAAATGAGTATTCATTTCAATAAATCATTTGACAACTTTCATTGTCGCCTTGATTTTACTCTCCTTTTTCAATTTAAACTATTTATATCCCAAAAATAATGTATTATCATTTTTTAAAAAAAAAACTCTTTTTTAAGGGGTGGGTTTTTTTAGCCAGTATAATAACAAAGTTTCCAATAATCCCGTGACTTTCCCTGGGGTCGCAGAGCGGAAGGCTAAAAAATTTGAAATTGAAATTTGGGGTTATTTTTTTTATATTTAGCTCAAATTCTATATTTTGTCTTCAAAAATAGCCATCCAAAAAAAATTCACAAAGGTATGATGTTAAAAAAGGTAATAATTTCGAAATGCTTTTGTTTTCAGGAGAAAATTCAGCATCCCCTCTATCCAAAAAAATTTAAAGAGTTGATTTTTACAAAAATTTCCCTTTTAAAATTTTATCACTGGGTGTGAAATCTATGAAGATGTCTTTTTTGGCAGTTGAGAGCCCTTCTGGGGAAATATTTCGGTTGGATTCCCCAACCCCTTCGTAACTTGCTATCAATTTGCCTTCGTCTGTGTACTTGTTGAGTTTTATTATCGTCGAATGCTCGCTGCGTTTAAAAAAATATCTATGATTTTGTTTTTTAAACCACCCCTAAAAATTTTAAAAGGAATTACAATTAACGCGTGAATTTTTGAAATGTACATTCAAAAAAGAGATTCAGTAGCTAATCGATTCGGCCCCAAAACCCGGCTAGAAATTTTTACATAACTTTTTACATGTTTTTGCGGGGTCCTTTTTGGTTGCCCCAGACTCATGAACGTTCGCGAGAATGCTAAATGTAATGGATATGATAAAGGCCAAAAAGATTAGGCTATTTTTAAACATTTGTACTTTTAGAAATGGATTTTAAGGAAATAAATCTTTTTAAATTAAAATTTTTTCCAAAACTGTTTTTTAAATTTTAAAAAATTTGAGAAAAAAAAAATAACATAACCAAACCCATTACTTAAAAAATATATATATATATATATTTTATATATAATATATTATTATTATATATATATATATATAATTTCTTAAATATAAAAAAATATATTACTTAAGAGTAACATATATAAAAATTTTTAAAACTTATCTTTTTTAATACTGAATTAAAAATTTTAAACTTTGGGCTTCCATGGGCTTTTTCTTGCAGAGCAAAAAAATTTTCAAAAATTTTTTGAAAGACCCCGGCTCTTTTTTTTATAAATTTTGCAGATATCTATATTTTGTCTTTTGGGAGCCACCGCATTTTTCAAAAAATGTTCCAATTTTAAAATTTGAGAAAAAGGAAAAATAACATAATAATTATCCTATTAATTTAATTTTTTTTGTGCTTAAAAAAAATATACAAAATTTTACTTATTTTTTAAATTTTTAAGGTTTATAATTAAAATCGTGTATTGAAGGGTTTTTGGGGTCAAAGTCATTATTATTGCATCCCGGAAATTTTTTAATGTATAAGGGGGCGCGATAAAAAATTTTGGGTTAAAAAAGGGGGGGCCAGTATTGAAAGTTTGAGAAGCACTGGCGTAGATCCTTTCAGGGGAAAGAAAAGCCGCCAGAGCCCGGGGGTGTTTCCAATAGGGTGGAACCCCAAAGGGAAAAGGAAAAAGACACCAAAATGCACACCCCTTTTCCCAAAATCTTGGCTCCCAAGGCAAAGGAAGCAACAGGAAAAAGAATGCTATCCATTACATGAGGAAAGTGTGAGACACCTTCGAAATGCCTATGGAAAGTGGAGAAATTAACACTGAACAAAGGTGGGACAGTCAGCAAAGAACCACAAAGCAAGTAGGCGTGGGAAAGAACAAAGTTCCAAAGTAAAACAGACGCTAGACCCTTACAGGGGGAAAAGCCGCGGGCCCCGAAATGTTTCCAATGGGGTGTGGAACCTTGGGAAAGGAGAAGAGACACCAAAATGCACCCCCCAATATCTTCCCCCAAAGGCAAAGGACAACAGTGAAAAAATCTACCCCCAACATGAAAAGGGGGAACCCCTTGTGCCTGAGGGGGAAAGTGGAAGAATTAAAACACAAAAAAAAAAGGTAGGAGCAGAAAAAGAACCCGAGGGGGCAGAGGGCAAGAGACAAATTTCCCAAAATAAAACAGACGCGTAGACCTTACGGGGGAAAAGAAATCCCCGGGCCCCAAAATGTTTCCAATGGGTGGGAACTGGGAAAGGAGAAGGACACCAAAAAATGCACCCCCCTTTTCCCAATACTTTGGCACCCCCAAGAAACCCCGGAAAAAAAGGGAAAGTACACAAAGAAAAGAAGAAAGTTTATTTTACTTAAAAAGAAACAAGTTCAAAGAAAGAATAGCAAGACCGAAGACGAGAAACAATAAAAGAGGAGGCGGGGGTTTAAGATAATCCCCACATAGAATTTAAATAACGGAAACAAAAAATTAGTTTACTATTGGGATGCGTATTTAATAATAAGTCAAATTTAAGGGGAAAAAAAGGCCCCTTACTGGATTAAATAAGAGGGGTGATATCGCATAAGGGGCACTGGAAAAATGTTTGGGGCACTGGGCACGCTCATGCGCAATCAAAAGGAAAAGGGATTGAACCTGTGCAAGTAAGCCGAAAACCCTGTATTAGTTGGGAAAAAAGACCAAATATTTTAAATGGAAGAATTTTAAATTTGCATATTTTAAAAAAATGTTAAGCTTAGTTTTGTATTGAATCATTCAAGAGGAGGTCAAGGCTCTAGGATAAATTTATTTTTATTAACTAGAGACAAGTGGAAAGAAAGGTAAAAAAAATTTAAACCTTTTCTTATGCCTTTTAAAAAAAAGAGTGTAATCATTCAGAAAATATTGTTGAGTCAATAAAAGTTGCAGCTTCTTAATAAAAAAATTTAAATTTAATATTTAAAAGGAACTAATGAATTAATATTTTAAAGGGTTTTCCTATTTTCCTTCATTTCACAATGGGTATCTGGGCCAAAAAAAATCAAAAAAAATTTTTGTTTCTCATAGAACACATTAGGAAAGAACAAAGTTTTCTAACAAGTCACAAAAAGGATTTTTATTTGTATTTAATTTGTATGATGTGTGTCTTGTTAGTTAAAATTCTTTATTTTTTCCTCTGAATTGTTGTTTGCATTTTTCTGTCTGACTAACTGTGCAGTAATACGGCTAACAGAATGCCGTGAAAATATAACAAAATTATAAGTGCACATTGTACTGAAAAATTATAGAATGTCTGTTTTAAAATAATATATGCTAGAATAGCTCATTATCTAAATTGAAAAATATATGTATTTTTGACCCAAAGGCACGGAAATGAGAAATGCGTTGCAATTAAGACCATTTGAAAGAGGAACGGTTAAAAAGAGATAATACAGCAATTAAAATTTTTTCAATTTTTTTTTCGGTGTTTTTCTGATACTTGTCATAGAAATGCATTACCAAAGTGCAATAACTCGAGTTCTAATAATCGTAGAGTAAAGTTTTAAATTTCTTCGGGTTTGGGAACGGCTTCCCGTTCAAATAAAACCCGGTTTTTTAAAATCCATCGGTAAGCTGCCTTTCAAGTGAAAAAGGGTCGGTTTTTTTCAAGATGGTGTTTCATTTTTAAAAAAAGTTACTGGAATTTCGCGAAACAGAAACTAAATTTAGATTCCTGGTCAAATTTCCAGTGAAATCGGTCACTTTGGTAAGTTTCTAGGTAAAAAAGAAAAAAAAAATAGTGGTTGGCACTAAACAGTCTATTAAAGGAGGGGACGAATTTCAAAGAAACAGTTGGTCATAGCTTATGAACTAATAGGAATTTCAACAAGCGCCATACATATTCGTGATCAGCGTGGAATTCTGTCTAAGAAAAACTAAGTTTGGTAAGAATTGGAGGATGACAAACAAATGAAACAAACTCATGGAAATAAGAAATGCGTTGTAATTAAGCCCATTTGAAAGAGGACCGCTAAAAAAGGGATATTACCACAATTAAAATTTTTTTACTTTTTTTTCGAAGTTTTTCTGTTACTTGTCATAGAAATGCATTATCAAAGTGCAATAACTCGAGTTCTAATAATCCCAGAGTGAAGTTTTAATGTCTTCGGGTTTGGGAACGACTGCACGTTCGAATAACACACGGTTTTTTAAAACCGGTCAGTAAGTTGGCTTCCAAGTGAAAAATGTTCGGTTATTTTCAAGAAGGTGTTTCATTTTTAATAAAAGAGTTACAGGAGTTTCGCGAAACGGAGACCAGATTTAGATTCCTGGTCAAATTTCCAGTGAAATGGGTCACTTTGGTAAGTTTCTAGGGTAAAAAAAAAACTAGTGGTTGGCATGTCAATGAAACAGACTATTAAAAGAGGGGACGAATTTCAAAGAAACAGTTGGTCATAACTAATGAACTAATTGGAATTTCAACAAGCGCCATA
>BMAV01001331.1:0-19208 GCA_019973955.1 Trichonephila inaurata madagascariensis | reverse complement strand
ATTCCTATCACAGATAAAGATGTTATTTATGTACTGTATAAATATTATTTGAATATATTTATTAGAATTTTGTGTACAAGATTTGTCGTAACTGCAATTTTTCACCAAAATTTTGCTAAAAACGACAATTGTTGTAGTCTACAAAACTCTCCAGAAAACAATAAAAGGTTAAAATAAATGGCCAAATCAGTTTTACATGAAGCTAAAAAGAGCTTGAGCTATAAATATGGAGAGTTTAAAAAGTGTACAATTAGTAGAAAATTTTTCATATTGTATTAAAATCTTTAAATGCATTTTCTGAGAAACTATGTTTTTCAATTTTTTTCTTCACGGCACAGTTCACTACAGAATTTCTTTTTAAGATATTGACTTGAAATTTTTAGAAAATGTTTTATTTAGTTTTATCAGTTATCTAGTCTATAATCTAATCTCTGTGTATATATTTATTTATTTTATTGCACTTTTTGTGAGAAAATAACATTAGTGTTTTGTAAAAAATTGAGTTTTTGCGTAAAAATTGACATATTTCAAACACTTTTAGAAGTATTTACAAATTTTATAGCTATCAACACAGATAATAATGGCATTTATGTACTGTATAAATATTATAAGAATATATTAATTAGAATTTTCAATACAATCCTTACCGCAACTGCAATTTTTCACTAAAATTTCACTCAAAATTCCCAATATTTCCAAAATTAATTTTAATTTTGTAAAAACTGTATTGGAATTCTTACTTTTATGTCCCATTTCAAATAAAAAAATGTTTATTTAATTGAAATTTTATATATTTCAAAAAAAGTGCTCCGAAGGTAGTCACATACCTTAATCAGAGGTCGAAAGTTTTAGTTAAATTTTAATTTTTCTGATTGAAGATTGAATGATTTCAAATTATTATTTACGATTAAATACCACTGAAAGGAATTACTTTTCTCAACAAGAATCCAATGACCTAGATTAAAAATCAATTTATATATTTCAGTAAAAATCAGGATTTCCCACTGATAAAACAAGAACAATCGCCTGACTCTATGTTAAAATGCGTATATGAACGGGAATATCTTTTCCGAATTTTCGGTTAAAAATTTACTCGGATTACCCTTAAATTTCTGCTAAAGCTATAAAAACCTTAATACCCTTCATTACGGCATATTTGTGCTAAAATTCGTTTTCAATATGTATCGGAATGAAACAAGTTACAGAAGTAAATTGGATGCTGGACATGAAATACGTTTACAAATAACAACGGAACCCGACTTTATTATACTAGGAATAATTTTAATAACAAGTGTAATACTTTTCTTTTGTCGTCTTTACATAAAGTACATATAAGATGCTGATTTATTTCAAGGATTATATTTATCTTAGGGCTGGCCATGGGGTACCCCAAAATACGTAACATTGGTTAGTGTTCCGCGAGTCAAATTTTTCTTTTTCAATTCCTACTATTAGCACACACTCTCTATATATTTATTTATTTATTTATCTTCGTGGAGTTTTCAATCGTTAATAAAACACATTTTAAAGCACTCAATTGAGCTGAAATTTTATATACATAAATATTTTGGATGACAATACAGTAATTTAATTATAATTAATAAAAATCAATTGATTAAAACTAATTATTTAAAGAATTACAAATACAAACACATTGGAGACTCAGCAACCATTTTAGCGAATTGTGTTAAAACTTGAAAAAGTTTTTTTCTCACGTTTTAAAGCATTCAGTTGAACTGAGATTTTATATACACGATTGTTTTGGATGACAATACGATACTTTATTGATAATTTACAAAAATTAATTACCACTTAATGTTTTGATTCTGTGCTATGTATATACATATTTATATTAATTGTAACTATTTAATAAAAAAGTAGCTAAAATAAAAATTTTCTTTGATCTAAGTAGGAATTTACTTAATTTTTTTTTATATTACTTGTTTGTAAATGTGTTTTCTTTGCGATATAATGATATAAGATGGAAAAGTCATCTTAAGTATGATTCTAACTGGGCATAAATAATTTTTGGCGAAATAAGTGCTACTAATAAAGGAATTGCGCAGCCTATACCAGTGATTCTCAACCACTATGCCATGGCACTTTTGTGTGCCAATAAAATCTTGCAGTATACCACCAAATTCTTAAGGTGCGCCGCCAAATTTTTTGAAAATTATTTATTATACTCTAAGGAAAAAAAAAATTAAAAATCCTGAACCGAATAATTTGGCCGTTTTATAAAAATAAACTATTCTTAAAATTTTTATAGATCCACTTGAAAACACTAGAGGGGAGTGTTATTCATTTCTTCCCAAATTTAAATATAAAAAATGATTGGGTTCATAATCCATTTGTAATAAGGGATACATCTGTATATGAACTAACTTTGAATGAAGAGGATAAACTAATCTCGCAATGTAATAATCGAGATTTAATTTCAAAACATTCAGAAAAGTGAATTACTTTATTTTGGATTAAAATTAGAGGCGATTGTCTCATAATAGTCAAAAACGTTTTAAAAATATTGTTTTAAGTCTACACCTTATTTGTGTGAATTAGGATTCTCAGCATTAACGAATAAAAATGAAAAAAAAAATCTAAAATTTTAAATGTAGATAATGAAACGAGAGTGGCATCATTTTTAATGATCAAATATAAACGAAATGATCAAAAATCATTAAGCTCAAATTTCTCATTAAATTCATTCATATAATTAATTTGTAATTAACTACTCAATAAATATTTTGCTGTCTTTGTCGAGTATATTGTTTTATTCATCATTGAAATTTTTTATCCTAAAGTATCCGACTATATCCTAAAATCATGATTTTTTTCAAAAATTGATAAAATTTTTTTATGATTTTATATTATAGGCCATCTTATTAGCTCAAGGTATCCGACTACGTTCGGAACCATGATTTTAAAAAAGCACATAAATGTATAATTTTCATGATATTTAGTGTCACTTAGATTAGAACACATGTATAAATTTGCTTTAAGGACATTATGACAAAATTTTTTTTATTTAAATAGCATATTTTGGCAAAAAAATAATTTAGAATAACCTTTTCTCCAAATATTTTTCTTTTCTAAACAATGCTTCTATTGTATTAATATTTTGCCTGTATATAGTTTAGACCTCTGTACAGAGGCTCAAGTATAATTTTTGAAAAATTCATATTATTTTCACAGTTACAAACATTTGAAATGATTATCGGCGTATTTTCTTAAAATTTCTCCCTTCTGTAATCGTAAAACATGGATAAAACGACTTCCAAGTTATGCATTTCAAAAATTCTAGTTGAGCCTCTGTACAGAGATCTGAGCAGAATACAGGCAAAATATTATTATAATAGAAGCATTTTTCATAAAAGAGAATATTTTGAAAATGTGTCATTCTGTGTTCATTTTTGGTCAAAAAATTGTACTTATATAATGTTTTATTGTAATACTATTCTTAACCCAATTTTATATACATTGTCTAATCTAAGTGACGCTAAATATCATAAATATTATCCATTTACACGCTTTTGCAAAATCACGGTGCCGAACGTAGATACCTTAATAAAAATACCAATTTTTTTTTTTATTTTCCATTCACTAGAACAAAAACTACAAGTGTTTTAGTAAGAACCGATGCCATAACTTTACACAAGATGTCAAACATTAAAATGCGTTTTACTCGAAATGTGTCTTTTTTCGAAAAGCTCAAACAGGGACAGCGATTGCTCAAAAAGTTTTGGAAATAATTCTCTGAGAAATTTTTTTGTGTATGTTCGGTGTAACAGTAAAAGTGTTTTGACCTTCAGATTTAAAAATCACTATTCTATTTTAAAATTTATAGTCCTTTATGTGAATATAATCACTATTTTTTTTAAGCAATTTCATATAATCACTAACATAAAGTGCTCTTGTTTTTATAAAAATTAAAATATCTCTTATCCTGAAGGTCATTTCAAACATGAATAACAAAGTAACACATCAAAATTGAAAAATTGAGAATTTGTTCGTAAAATGTTTGTACAGAGTTTTCCCCGTTTATGTAATTTTTTGTACATTTTTACCTGTTTTTTCCGATTTAAATAATAATATATTTTCTTTCTGTTTTCAATTTTAGGATTTTTTCTTAAAATATACTAAATAAATCTAAAAATCCCCAAAAAGTCTCCATATCTCCATTTTTTCAAAAAAAAGTTGTCGCAAGTAGTCGGGTACCTTAAACTATTTTTTACATAGTGTGTTATAGACAAGTAAAACTCTTTTATACTTATTTTATTGTTACTGTGCCACCAATTTTCGAAATATGTTTTGGACACATTAATTTGTTAATGCCTAGATATAATTAGAAATAATTTTTTAAGAAATTAGGCTTACTGAGACATTATTAAGGAAAGAATTTTTCTTTGTTTTCAAACTCAAAGTTTTGTAAAATATTTCTTCACTAGCTGTATGAAATTTGAAGTAGAATATGAAATACGTAAAAATAAAACATTGTTAAGCGTAATTTAAGAGATAAAAATGTATAGTTTTAAATTTATTTATAAAGTACATAAGCGGCATTTCCTAATGTACCGGAGCCCTTATGGGAAAATATTTCCATTTCTAAACTTCCAAAGTCTCCTTTTTCGACTTGTAAATCTAAGATCAATTATGCGCAAGAAAAGCGGGTGAGTGGAAAAAGAAAATAAAAAGTTGCTTCACAATCCTAAAAATCCAGGTAAAAATCCCTTCCGCTAAATCAAACGTATGCAAAAGTTACAAGGAAAAAATGTACAACAAACAATTGGAGAAGAAATTGACATATTCCTTCCACCGAATATAAATTTCCTCTTTGAAATTGGTAAAACATATAACAAAAAACTAGCAGAATCATCCATCACGCTGTGTCACGCACAGCGGAAATCGTCGTTTTGACATTAGTTTGTGAAACAGCACAAAAAGTGTTTCTTTTCTTATTTGGCAGAGACACGACGTTGCATACAGTAATATGTGTGTATGCGTTGAGTTTAAGCTCTGTTTAAAAAAAAAAATGTTAGGGTAAAAAAGTAGAACGTATATAGTATTTTATGTTAGTAGGATGTCTTAATATATGTGGTACGACAATTTATACATTTCCATTCCTGTTTCATTTGTTGTTTTGTTTTTTATTGCATTGGTCCGCATGGAAAAGGCATACTTAGCACATATTGATTTTTGTTCGAATATAGATGTTATTTTCTATTTTTTAAAAATCGAGCAATTGAATCCATTCTTTGTAAGCTAAACGATCTTTACTTATCTATGCACATGTGTATGTATGCGTGTATGTATATGTATGCAAATTTTGTCCTTGGTAGCCTAGGGGGTATGGGCATGAACTCGTTGCAAGTTAGAGTCTGGTTTCAATGAAGACTCACCATGTAGAGGCAGCCAATACACCTTAAATCTGATGAGGCTTAATCGTCCTCCCTTTGCTGTGGTGTGGTGGTTAGGAAAGGGTGGTGCCTGCTAAGATGAAGTTCTCGTCACTTAATTTTGGTTCAAAATGACAAAGTTTGTCATTAATATCCCTCGTGTTGTTTTACAATGCGACGTATCGTACACGATTTTGTATGTGGGATTTAAAGTATTAGGGAATATAAATATATTCCTATCAGTGAGGTTACAACCTCACCAATAGATGACGCTATCAGCAAATATATGCATTCCCCCCGGAACTGTGGGTTTTGGGGGAGAAGAGAAAGCGACAGGAAGCGAAAGAGACGTCTGAGGGACAGACTCCGGTTTACGAACGAGAGGTCACGTTTTTTGATCAACGCGGGTGTCGCGAGGCTTAGCAACGATTGAGAGTATGCTCCGTGAAATAACTTATAAAGTTTGTAATCAGTATTTAATTGGAAATAATCTAATGTTTCCTTAAACATTAATTTTCTAATTTGCTTATTTCTTTGAATATTAAGATCCGGAACATAGTGACTTAACCCTAGACAACAAAAAAAAAAAGTCACTTGTATAGATAAAATACACCCCTACATCTTATACGTAGGTATACGTATATTCATATGTATCTAGACATGTATGAATGTATGCAGGTACTTACACATGTTGTTATGTACGTGTACATGTATAGGTATGTTCATGCATAATACATATATATACTAATCAAAGAAATTAAAGGGGGGGGGAGGAGACTAGCGAAAAAGTAAAGAAACCGTTACGCGATAGCCATGCATGAGTATAAAATAGAGAATATAGGTGTAACAAAACGCAATATAAAAAAAATAAGCCTCAAAGAATTGTACTGGATCTTTAATTCCTTGGAATGATATAAAGAGTATGGAATTATGCTTCCAGGCAACAGTTCCAATACATTTAAATGAAAAAAAAAATGATTGTTTTGAAAGGATCCCGGTTGTTTAACGTGGTGTGTGGTACCCCCGACGTACTAAGACTGACACACACCTGTTTAGTTTGGATGCGATGAGGTAACCAATGAGAAATTTTGGAATAAAGCTCCCCTCTTGATGAAGATCGAATGATGAAGTGCGAAGTCTTGGACAGTAAGAAGAGGCCTTAGTCTTGTAGTAACGCGTCGTCCAAGAGTCTCCCAAACATGCTCGTTAGGATTACGACCAGGAGAGCATGCTGGCTATTTTATACGCTGTATTGTTTCAGCTTCCAGAAAGTTCTCCAACGGATGAACTGTATGAGGTCTGGAATTATCTCGCATTAAAAGAAAGGAATCAGCAATGGCAGTAGCGTAAGGTGTGACATGGGTTCTTAGGTCCTCGTCTGCATACCTTTGAACCATCAATTTGCCATTCCAAATGCTATACAGGTCAGTACTTTCATCTATGCTGACTCCAGCCCTTACCATCAAACCACCTCGTCTGTAATGGGATCTTTCTTGATTGAATATATGATTATTTCGAATGCATTTTTCCCGCCATACTAAATCACACTCTAAACTCAATCGTTACTCGTCTGTGAAAGTGTCGAGTCCAATCTCTTTCGATGTTCCGCAGCACACTTTCTTCGGGGCGTATGATGACTTGTTGCCAACGGAATGCACACCATTGATCTACATATATACATACCACCTGCATGGAGCTTATTTCGGATTGTTTGGCTTGAGACCCTTTGTCCTATTGTCAAACGAAACTGTCTTTGATTTTGCGTCACAATGGCACTTCTGTATCGATAAGCTGTTAAAAAGATACGTGGACGGGCTTGTCCTGGCTGACGTCTATCATCCCCTGTTTCTTAGAATCCATTCCACAGCATTTCAATGACAGTTCTTGCTATTCCAACTGCGTCCTCTACTTTTCTTTGTGTTCACCAAGATCCTAATCTCAAGATAATACGCCAAACCATGGATTCAGGTAGATCACGTGTCGCGAAATTATCCAGTCCCCTTTTCTCAGAACAATTACTGAAATGTTGAGACAACGAAAAAGAACAGCTTGTGACCGGCTCACTGGTGGCCAAGATTAATGGCAACTCTTTTCCAACGAAGACCCAAGAAGCGAAATGGGAACAAGAAATGCAAATAAGATAGCTTTTAAAAGAACAGAAGTTTCTGTAAGCAGGATGGCAATTTGGGGAATGTTATGTGTGAAAGGGACTTGACAGCCTATCGTGAAGTTACCTGGAAAAATCAGCCATTAAAACAAGTTGCATACCATTGCACGCGCGCCCAGACGTTTCCATAAAAAGATCGAATCTAAGTTTGGATTAAGGTAGGACTGATTATTTGATATTAAGATTGTAATATTATTAGAAGTGAAAGTAGGGGGATTAAATAATTATTTAGAGAAAGTGGTTTAAGTTACGCGATTCGGTTTAACTATCATTTTGTGTGTTGTTCATTATAGATTCTCACTCAATTTAAATTTATCTAAATTGTTAGACATTTAAGTTCTGTTCTTAATAAAAAGTCATATTAAGAGTTTAAAATGTCAATTCTTTTGCAAACCCTACACCTCTAGCTCACGCTGACAATCAAAGATACGATCACCATAGGGGGGCGGTATCACAAGCTTCACGAAATCACGATTTTTTTCACTTATATATTTTCTTTTTCTTCCTCTGTTCACGGCTATTTAGTTTTTAACGCCATAAACATTGATTTGCATATGAAAACTTCTACGATTTTCAGCTACACTTAAAACTTTGAGGATAAGTTGTTCTATGTTTTTAGAAAAATATCTAAGAAATATCGTTAAATCCATGAGCTTCCATAACATTTTAAGCAGTATATATATAATATATATGTTCTCTGATTTTCAAAATCAATTGTCAAGAGAATTCCAAATCAGAAAAAAAAAAATTACGAGTATTGTACACATTTATATTATTTACACCCTTATTACTATATATATATAAATAAGAAAATAACCGGAGTAAAAAATTTTAATATAATTGAGCATATGAAAAGATCCCAGCAACTAGACATACTTCCCTAATTTTGTCATTTATAACATCCCAAGTGACTACATTTCCACTAATATTGAATTGGAATTCAGGCTTAAATGTGCACTTGATAGCCCTTTTTCATTTGTACAAATGCTTAGTCAATTATGCAGTTGTAAATTCTTTTTAATGGAATTTATTCCTGAGAAGCAATGACTAATGTTCTGTATAGGAAGAAAGTGCTTGCCAATATAAAGAGAAAACGTATTATTGTTTTCTTTTTAAGGCCGTAACGCTTACTGAATCAAGTTTTATTATAATGTAAACTTTTAATTATTTTGTGATGTTTCACATTTGATAACACTCCTAAATTAAACTGTTATTATAGCTAATAAAAACGTTACTTAAAAATGGTTTGGACTGTATAGCTTTGGAAAATTTATCAATACTTAAAAACTGTTCCAGTACGTAGGAGAGTAAGAAATTGAGTCCAAAATGAAAAAAAAAAAATGGTCAAAGAAACCAATTTTTCCTAATTTTAAATATGTAGTGATTGTAAGTAAAAAAGAATTAACAGTGTGTGAGATTTTTTTTTAAATAGCCACCAAATAATGAATTTCTTTAGATGTTACATCGTATTGACTTGAAAAAAACAGAAATGTAATCTAAAATTTATCATTAACTAAACTATAATAATGTTAAATTGAACAATTATACTCAAGAAGTTTTGAAAGGCGCCATTGATGATGCATATCGCAATATATATGTTGTACTCAATGCCAAAAATATTATCAAACATGATATTTAATCATTAAACGTCCAAAATACGCTATATGAGAATTTTGGTATAGTTAAATGCAATATTCACTTAGATAATTATATGAGATAGTTTCGAGGAATATCTATTTCTAGAATTCGTAATAATAAGGCTGCTAATGGTATACAATGCGGATAATTGTATTAGATCGCATTTCATGCAATCAATAGTTTTAATAATGTTTCCAGGTATTATTCTGAGTGGATATGCTAAATTTGTTTATTTATTATATAGGGGAGTTTGTCCTTTAACTGCTAGAGTTTCTAAGCTAGTTCCTCAGGGAAGAAGTATCCTTAGCAAGGGTTATTAGGCCAACATGCGTCATCTCTCCAGACATGATATCAAAATAAAGCATACCGGTTGATTCAAAATTAGTGTCACTAATTTTAAAAGCATGTAACTACGAAAGATAAATTTTTATCGCTTTGCTGCCAGTTATATTTTAAAAATGAAATATTTAAATTACCAATCTAACTATTTTTATTTGAGAGATTAAATTATGGCTCAAAAATTATAGATCCTCAAACCCAAAATGAAATTTCACAGCTTTTGAAAAATGTATATTCATTGTCTGTTGTAAACAAGAAATATTAAAAAAAAAATTAAGTCAATTCCTACTTAGATCAACAAAGAAAATTTTTATTTTAGCTACTTTGTATTAAATAGTTAGAAATAATATAAGTATGTATATACATCTGACAGAATCACAACATTAAGTGGTAATTAATTTTTATTAATTATTATTAAAGTATTGTATTGTCATTCAAAACAATCGCGTATATAAAATTTCAGTTCAACTGAATGCTATAAAACGTGAGAAAAATAATCTTTTAAAGTTTTAACCCAAGTTGCGCTAAAAATGCTAACCATCGAGGCTTTATCTGTAATTCTTTAAATAATTAGTTTCAGTCAATTAATTTTAATTAATTATAATTAAATTATCGTATTTTTACCCCCAAACAATAGGGTATAGAAAATTTCATCTGAAATGAGCGTTTTAAAATGTGAGAAAAAAAACCTTTTCAAGTTTAACACACAACTCGCTAAAAATGATGCCAACACGGCTGCATTTGTAATTCTTTGAATAATTAATTTTAATCAATTAATTTTTGTTAATTAAAATTAAGTGACTGTATTGTCATCCAAAATAGTCAGGTCTATAAAGTTTCAACTCAATTGAGGGCTTTAAAATGTATTTTATTAACGATTGGTATTTCTACCAAGATAAATAAATATATAGAGGATGTAAGCTAATAGTAGGAATAGAATAAAGCATTTAAAAATCAGAAAATACATTTTTGTAATATATTATTATCTAAACTTTTAAACGAAATCAAATTCGTCTCGCAATAAAAAGCTTCAGGGAAAAAAAATGTGAACCAAAGGAAGTCCTTAATGAAAAAAAAAAAAAAAAAAAAAAAAATTTAAAAAAAAATTTTCATTAAAAAAAAAAAAAAAAAAAAAAAAACAAGTTGAAGAGAATTATTGCTGTAAAAAATCCTCTGCTTCAAAGAACTTAGGCAACGAAACTATAGGTATTAGAATCGACAATTTGTTGTCAGATAAAGAAGATTGGTTATAATAAAATGAATAAACCAATATGTCATCAAATGTCTGCAAAAACCGTAGAAAAACGAAGAAAACTTTCTTGGCCTATATATTTAATGTTACACAAAGGCATATACAAAACATGAATAACTTCGAATAAAGCACTGTTTCATATGTCATTTACAACTGGCGAAACGAAGATACATATTCCACGCGAAAAGCGTCGCAAAGACGCAGCTCTTTTCGAAAAAGCAAGTTAGCCGTCAGGTGTTACGTTATGGATAAGAATTTCCTCTCAAGGCTTAACAAAACCCATTTTTGGGTAAAACCAAAGGCTAAAACCGATGCTACATACTATCAGAAAAAAGGTTTGAATCATATGATAAAAGAAAGTAAACGTCTTTACCTTTGAGGAACGTTTTTTTTTTCCACCAAGATTCTGCACCATGTCATACTGCAAAATTAACTATAAAATGGCTAAAAGACAAAATTAATAATTCTTCTTCCTAATGAGAAATAGCTATCATCATCACGACTGTGCTCCTTGCCAATATTTTATGTGGTAATACCTTAAAAAACAATTAAATAGATGTTAAATAAGAACACTTGAAGGGCTTCAAAAAGCAATCAAAGAGAAAGTTGGAAACATTCCCCCCAAAATGTTAGAGAAAGCTTTTGTGGCTTGGCTAAACGTTTACTTAAAGTGTACTATGCTAAAGGATGCTATACTGAAAATTTCAAGTAAAAAATTTTATTCAATAAAACAATTATGTTGCTCTGAAAATGATCACATTATTTTTGAATCAGCCGGTACATATATACATACTCTTTCACACTTATATATCAGAAATCTTAACTCCATACGTGCATAATTATAATTTATACCTATTCTTCACCCAAGTGAATTGAAAAATAATCAAAATTTACTGAATAAAATGAACTTTAATGAGGTTAGAATTAAGTTAATATTTTGAACATTTTAATTAGTTTGAGGAAACAAAACTGTAAGGAAAGAATTATTAACGAATAATATAGCTATGTAAAATGAAGAAACGAAGTTGAATGAAACTTCAGATAAATCTATAAGTAAATTTGTAAGCATTATCTAAAGCAAATATTTAAATACTATCTGTTACGCCACTTTGGGAGATTATTTCCGCAAAAGTCTTTCTTAACGGATCTTTACTCAATAAAAGAAACATGCTTGTCAAATTTCAATTCTATTGATCTAATATTTCCGGAGTTCTCGCAATAAGTAAATAGCTATGTCCTTAAATATAAAGACATACTCTATTTTAGCCCCTCCTTGGAAGTTAACTTCAGTAAACCCCATACTTAGTGAGTATTTACTCTACACAGAAATATGCCGTCAGATTTCAATTCTGTAGGCTCAATAGTTCAAAAACGAGAAATTTGTATGTACGCACTTCTTGCCTCTTCGTTCTTGGAAGTCGAATTCTGTAGAACTCGTATTTATTGGATCTCTACTCAACGAAACAAAACTGCCTGCCGAGTAAGTCTAATAATGCAAAAAACTGAGAGTTTTGTCTATTACATCTCCGGAACACACTTTGGGTGTCGAATTTTGTAAATATATTCTTGGTGGATCTCTACTGTGGGCGAAATGTATTACTTATTAACAGTGCATTTTAAAGCAACATGAAAGTTTCTAACGATCGAACTGGTGTTTCGGATAACACGAAAGATACATATGAGCTATGGCAAGCTACTCTGTAAATTTCCACACCATATGAACTGAGGAACGGTTCCTCTATAAGTCGACTGGAACTGACTGGAACCAAGACTGGAACTCACGAGTTGACAAAAATAATATCAGCCGTGAATTTACGACCAATAATCATACGACAACATATTATCTTTTCAGAAAGAGTAAACAAGACACATTGATTTTCTGAATTATACTACGTGCCATAAATTAAAACCATCGATCTTAATCCTAGCATCATATTAGTTAAACTTTCAAAAAATCTACTTTTAAAAGAACATGTGGCTTCTTTTACGTCTTACGTTTTTTATTCAGAGTATACACCGTAAAATCCAGCGTACAACGGCGCACCTACACTTTGAAGCTGCATTTCTTAATTTTTAGGTATATTCGGCGTATAACGCTTCCTATTTTTACGAAATAACTTGAAATGTATGTATGTAATTCTCTTATGTTGTGAAGTCATTTATTCCAATTATTATCCTAAGTTTTTGAAAAAATAGAGTATACTTCTAGAACTACAACCCTTTAAGTTTATAAAGAAGGCCCTTTTTTTCAAATAAACATTATTTCCACATATTTAGGAAAATAACTTTTTTTTTTTTAAATATTTTTAAAGCGCTAATTTTTATACCCGATGTATAACGTGCAATCGTAATTTTCTATCTTACTTTTTATGTTATATTTGCGCATTATACACCGGATTTAACGGTATTTTTTTTCATCAGTGTGCTTCCAATTGATAAGTAATTATTTTTCAACATTTGCTAATTGTTTATATTGTTAGATTTACAAATTCTTTTTTTCTGCAGTAAATATATCTAACAACTACATCATAGTATTTGCAATCTAAAAGAAAGAAACGTAAAGGGGAAATGTGTATTAGCATCGTTTTTCCCAATAGCTGTGTTAACTTAAAGCCTTATGTTCCAGGTATTACAGTTATCCAGTTATAAAGTGAAAAGAAATAAATGAAAAACAAATAAGAAATAGAACCCAAATTGTAGAAAAACAAGCCAAAAGAAAGTATGCTAGAATAAAGAGCAAGGTTTCAAAAGCGAAAATAGCGGGATCGTAACAAATGCAAATGGATGGGTGAAACATACTCGGAAGTTGATGAAATAATGTTGTTTTTTTGATGATGATGTACCTCATTTACGGAACTGCACTTCAAATAGATTACTTACTGCGGCTAGAATCATCAAGAATAAAATAGATCTAGCGGAAACTTTGGAAATAGCACAAACGAAATGTGTGAACATGTGTATAGCTCTATGATGTATTTTCTTTTATATTAAAGAAGGAAAGAAAAAAAAATGAGATTCAGATATTTATCTTAATAAAATATATGTATATCGAAAAATATTACGACATATATATTTTTTCTCTGTAAATATATAATGATGAAACTTTAGAAGGTCGTGTCGAGTGGTTAATTTAAACAATGGCGAACCAAAGGTAGGGCGTGGCCGATGGCGAGTAAATGACTCTATGTTGATGCATTTTCTCTGATGGGATTATGAGGCAGTCTTGTAAATTAGTAAATCCAATTTATTGAATATCTTGAATAATCTAGGCATAATAATTACATTGAGCTTGGTCGACACAACCCAGACAAAGACAAACACAGAACGCGCGACAACTAGCTGAATTACATGATGAAGGCAAGCAGAAAAAAAAGAGAGCGATTACACAAGATTTTTGTTTTTATACCAGCAGTGCAAGAGCTTGAATATTATGTAACAGTAGTTCTAATTGGATAGAAGGACCGGGACAGGGATTTCGGCTTAGCCGATTACGATTAAGATCAAAATGTTATTTTTAGACCAAAGACTTAAAAATTATTTTAAATATTAGTGAGAAGAGTTAACAAAAAGGATACTAGAGGGAATTATTACATATATATTATTATCAGTTTGCATCTGCAATTTTCGAAATTCAAATTAATTGCTAATATTTCATTCCATTTCCAATGTACTACGTTATACGTCATTAAAATTCTGCTCTTTTGTATTTAGGTAAGCTAAGTAATGATTGCTCTAATGATGATTAGTAAAATGCGTTAGACATGATAATTTTTGTGAACTTACTGATCGGCAAAAATACTTTTAAATAAACTATATTCCATTTCTCTAATATAATTAAAAACTACTTTAAAAAATTGCTTCGCATATTTTTTATACAATCTTAAATTTTTTGGGTTTGTTACTATAAATTTGAAGATTATTTAACTTATAACATGAGTTTTAAAATTATTTTTATTCAAAATTTTAATGTTAAAAAAAAGGATTTGGCTTTATTTTTTTTACTTAATGTTATACCTTTTACGAAGCTTTCAAAAATATCTGTAATTTCTGTAGTTGAAAAACAAATTATAAACAGTGTAAAAATGTCCGTTATTTTTACATGTATATGTGTGTATGTGCGTTTTTTATTAAATAATGTCATTTAAATAACTTTTTTTCCGAAGTGATGAGAATGGCATTTATAGGCTGATGTATTATTTATACAAAAAAATAAATATTCTCAACTGGTTGAGTTTTAAAGGCAATTTAGTTTAATTTTTCAAATTTTCAACCCATTTAAAACTTAATGATAAATTTATAATAGAAATTTTCATCAATCAAGAAACACAATTACATGATCTATAAATAATGGATTGAAAAACAAAACTATTACAGATAGAATGTTAATGAAGATAATAATTTAATGAATCCGCATATTGTAATGCTTAAATATAAATATTTCATAAGTACAATATTTTTAAAATATTTTGGTTTACATAAATTTGATAACAGTAAGTAGATTTATGAATTTTTGCAGCTATATCTAAGAAAATCTTCTGGCTTTCACATTAAAAATATTTTTAAATGTAATTTTGATGTATGAATATTTATTTAATTCACAAAGACGTGCTTTAAAATCGATATGCACTCAATCATGTACTTGGAAATAAATTATTTAAATATTCCATTCTATGGAAGAAAAGTAACTATCAATAATATATAAAATTCTATTTATTCTTCATTATAATGTATTTCGTAATTAGAAATTATTTAATAATTAAAGAATATAAGATGTATTGAGGTTTAACTTAAAATATTTTTTAGTTAATCATTCATTAAAACATACTTTATCTTATGTGCTTTTGGTTTTTAATTTCTTAAGTAATCATTGAAAAAATGTGTGGTTTGTTAAGAGTTAGCTAATTAGTGAATTTTAATTTTCATACGATGAATTAGAATTGGGTAGCTAATTACATCTTTCTCTTTTGGGGTTTGAATTAATTAGATTTGTAAACTTTTAACATTAAGCTATTCAACTAGTTAAAAAGTTACTTAAGTCGCAGATCAATATTTTTACTCTTTTATATTAATAATGCGTTTGAGGAGACTCAGTATCCCCCAAAATGACCGAAATATCGTTTTTTTTTTTTTAAATTTTTTATTTAGTCATATTTTTTGCATTCTTATCTTTCAATTGATATCTCATGTTTGTATGTCGGGAATTCGACAATTAGGCAATGTGACCACGCCACCTTTTGGCATAAAAACCTAAGAAATGCTTTTTTATAAAGAAAAATATCTATTTTAAAAAAAGAAATAATAGCTATAAAAAGGAAGGTGTTATATATAAAGAAGGATATTTTTGAGGCATTACAATAATGTTTTGTTTTTTCTTTTTTCTAAAATGTATGCATGAAATTTTTTTGAATTAAGAATTTTTATATGATTAATTTTATAATTTCAATTCTTACTTCGCGCAAGTTTTTTAATAAAAATATATATTTTAAATATTATGTGAGTAAAAAAACTAAAACTTTTGTCATGACAGAAAAAAAAAACTTTTTTTTAATGTTTTTCTTGAATTTTCTTACGCAATTAAAACTCTCTAAAAATTGATCATTTTATAACAAAAAAAGGGTTTAAATTACATGAAAATGCAACTATTTTAAAAAAATATATATAAATAATGTTTAAAGTTGTATTTTAAGTTTATTGAAGCTTATGATATTATTTGAATTATAGTGCATTCCAAAAGCTACTCCAACAATTATTCACCCGTTACTTCCATTTTTTTTTTGTGTCTTCTGTATAATACATGTAACAAAGTTAGGGTCCATTTTATTGTAAACTGAATAATTTTTTTTTTTTAAATTTCAAATGTAAGAGGTAATTGGCTTTGGTAAGGTATTTTTGTTGAATTTTAGGATGCATATCAGTATTTTATTGTTTTTTTCCAAGACAAATTAAGTTGTAAAATCAATCCTTTAAGTTGTTTAATTCATCCTTAAGAATATTACAAAAACATTTTATGTCAAAAATTTAATAATCATAAGAAAATAAAATTTTACAATTTTCTAATTTTTTTTTAAATTAAAATTTTTTAAAATTGTGTGAATAGTATGTGCAAAATTCATCTCGTATCAATGTTTTGAATAGACACATAATATTAAATGCTAAAATATAATTTTTAAATGCATAAATAAAAAAAAAATGTTCAAATAGTACCGATGCTCCTAACTATTAATCTAACATACATTATTCCTTGAACCTATAGAACTGCAGAATTTTTATAAGATATTTATATAAGTTAATATAAAGAATTTATAAAAAATACAGCACAATTTCGTTTTCAATGTTTCTCAATTTTACAAATTCTTTTATAGTTCTTAATATACTAGGTGATTATAATTAAATTTCAAAACGCTATAAAAAGAACCACTGATCAGAATGACGTCTAATTTAAAGAAGAGAGAAAGATTATGGAATAAGAAAAAAATAGTGCTAACGTTTATAAACGTATGGCGCTTGTAAACGTCAGAATATGTAAATGAAAATACCTATCACGCGCCCGACTCATTTCATTTGTTATAAAACGCCGAGTACATGAGTTTTCCGCATTTTGCGTCTGAGAATTTCACCATGACTGTTTCACTGAAGCACTGAAAGACCGTGCTCGACTTGTAATGCTTTTTACAAGAATAATGACTGTGCACTAATAGCTCTGCAGAAGTTCTGGGCACTCAAGGGTATGAAAAAAAGCGGTTTCTGATGACTGCCCTCCTCTGTCTGCGAAAATGATTCAAAAATTCGAAGAGACAGGTTCTTTCCATGTGCAATCTGTTAGAGGGAGGAAAAGAGTTAATTCGACGGTTGTTGAAAAGAAGTGTCCACAGCAGTGCAGGAGAAGTCGAGCGGACTCTTACGGAAATGAGCTATAATTTCACACAGTTACAACCAGATTGCGAAATATTTTTAATGGGTAATACAGGAATAGTGAAGTATCAATTGCACTATTGCTTGTGAAGAAATAGGGGAAAAAACGCTCTTTAGCTGAGTTTAAATGCGGGATGATTGTAAATGTCCGAACCATTATCAGCAAACCGTTTGCATTGCGAAGTGTTTATCAATTATTAATGTTTACAGATAATGGATTCCAAAGCAGAAAATTGAGTCTCAGTCAGGATTCTAGCTACTGAAAATTCGCTCAGAAAGGAAAATTAGGAAAGTTGTCTGGTTCTTCTGAAGAGAAACCATACTTCAACTGCGGATAATCTTTTCCAAGGTGCAACTACAAATGTCTCTGAACGAACTTTCCATTGCATATTTCAGCGTACAGTCTATGGCAGCAGATGACATGTTCGAAAACCTCAACTGTTCACAAGGATTGGACTGTAGATGACTGGATGGGAAAGGGACATGAGGTCCGAAAAATCCCATTTTCAATTACATCATGTATATGACATGGTGCAAATGTGGGAAAAATAAAATAAAAGTACGAACTCCATCTCTGCATTGCTACAATTCTTCAAGTTGGTGGAGGTAATATTATCACACATCAAGTACATCGTTTTATTTTAATAAAGTACCCTGCCAGAGACGGATACTTTTGGCATGGAAATGCTTCCCGTTATATAGATGACATTGTCCTCAAATGGTTCAAAGCGCATGACAGAAGCTTTTCCTTGCTTTGTTGGTCTCCACAATCGCCATATTTCAATCCAGTTGAGAATCTGTGAAATGAGATCAAACGGAGCATCTGGCATGTGAATCCAGTGCCATCAAATCTTGAAGGCATTGGAAAGTGCAATTCATCTTATATGGGGTCTCAAACTCTTCTTACCACCTACTAACACCTCACTGAGTTAATACCACGAAGTATCCATGCAGTATTAAGGACAAAAGGGTGTTCAATATTGCATTAAAGGGATGGTTACATTAATTCGGCCAATCAATGTATATTTTAGTATTACCCAAATGAAAAACATTAGATTCAACAGTTACTAAAAGTAAAATGCAGACTAATATCTACATAAAAAGACAAAAAGACATCACTATAATTTAATATCAAGTGTAAGCAAAAGTTAAAATGAGAATATGCACAGCACATAATAAAGAACAAACTGTCTTATTTTTCCTCCTTTAAATCTAAAGTTCTTCATTTTCCACCCTACGTTGCGAAACAAACATGTAGAATCCTCCATTATTTGAGGTAGCACGTAATTAAGATCTCAATTGCGCATTAGTCTATTGCATTTTTCTTTGATACGAGCTTGATTTTGCGTAATCAGATTTGTGGACGAAATTTGTTTTGTGAGTTTAGGATAGGAATATCAATGTTCCAATATTAGTGGGATTGAAGTTAAGTTCATGGTTATTTATATTCTAAAATACAAGACGATAAGTGTCGGCGTTGGCTGTTATATCAAACTATATCAATATG
>BMAV01001329.1:0-23077 GCA_019973955.1 Trichonephila inaurata madagascariensis | reverse complement strand
ATTCGTTTATAAAACCCCGAATGTCACTGTACAATTTAGAATATTTTACATTGTTGAACATTTGATAACCTGAACTTCTTATGAGAAATAAAAAACTTTTAATGTTCTGTGATATCAAAATTATTAGTCATATTATTAAAAGGATTTAAAGTGTCAGTGATATTTTTAACTGCAATAAATAATTTTCTGTTAAAATATTTCACACATTTTCGTACATCACACTTAGCTTTATTTAATTCCTTTAGGATAACAACGATGAAATAAATTTTCTGCATTCAAATTTTAACTATAAAATTCCACTTGATTTTGTGAAGACTAATCATAATTTTAATAAAATTTGAATATTTTTTTTTTTCCAAGCCGTTTTGGCCGTGTTCACGCAAAAATTTTTTCCCCTGCAATTCAAATGTATTTTCTAAATAGCTTATAAATATTTAATAAGTTAATATCATGCATGAATTGTAGAAAATGTCTTTCAGATAGCTTTAATTCGTATTATAATTCTAATTATTGCACAGAGGAAAGATACTTCATTACATTATACTTGTATATCGTGTAACTAATAACAACGGATGCCAATATTAATTCATTGTATCAAAATATAATTCAGTAATTCTAATCATGCAACGTTACTTATTTTAATTAATTACTGATTATATAAATTGAGATACGTAGGCTTAATCATTTGTTCTATATTATATTCAACGCTGCGTACGACTGTAATTAATAAACATTTTTTGAAATAAGAACATTACTTATAAATAAGTACTAAATCTAGATAGTACTTATATATAAGTGCTCTCTAGGTACTAGATACAGTACTTAGTCTTGTATTAAAAGCATAAAAAATTAAATGGTTCTTATTAATTTTTGTTAATTTCCCTGGTTTTTTTTTTTTACACTCAAAGGGAAAAACTTTTGGGTAAAAATAGTGGATAATAAAAGAATCTAAGGAAAAACTGAAGATTGGTCCCAGTCGTAAGAAATCACCAAAGAAAACATAAGAGAGCACATCTTATAAAACTTCGTGTTCGAACATTATAATTTTTGAGTGATACATTTTTTTTGTGTGTGTAGATTATACTTGAATTAAGGGCTTACAGGACCCTTAACAGATATCCGTGCACTCGAAAAAAACTTAACAATAAAACAAAACAATAATTTGAAATTTTTACCACATGATAATCATATATATTTACAATATATCTCAAATTTTCAGAGAAATTGAGAAAAAATTTAAAAAGTTATGCAGAAATAAAAATTGGACAGTTTTTCAAAAAAATCGAAATCAGTATTTTACACGGCGCAGGATTCTGAAGTACAAAATGATCAAAATCTACAAAATTAATTTTATTTGGTATAAAAATGTTCACTTTTGAAGTTATACTAACTTTTAAGAAATTTAGAAGAAAAAAAAATATTTTTTAAATACAATTATAAGGAAAATTTTGAAATTTTAAGAAAAAAAAATTCAAATTCAAATAAAAAAAATCTATTAAATTTTTGTTTGAAAATTTATGTATAAGTTATGAAGAGCCTTATTTTGAATACGTGTATAAAATTTCAAATTAATATCATAAATAGCTTCTGAGAAATCCTGCGCGGAAACTAAAATTTTTTGTTTTGCGAAAAATGAAGTTAAAGATAAGAAACAGATAAGATTTTCGTTTAAATTTCACTACTTATTTCTCAATAACTTCGAAAGTTTTCACAGTATCAACACAATTTTGGTACGAAAATACTCAGAAATATTGAGGCTTTAACACACGTATTTTTTCAAAAAATTGAAAAATTTACAATTTAAGAGTCCTGTGAGGTCTTAAAATATTTATAATTTTATGAAATCTATTTTTATACAAAATTTTTTCTAAATCAAGTAAGTGAGTGATAGAATATTGACGTCATACTGTTCAGCTACACGAGGGTTTTTGGTGATGGACCTCGTAATTTTGTAACCTCGTAACCATGGTCAAGTGACGAGAAGGACACCTGAGCTGGCACCCCCTCTCCTAACTACCACACCACACCAACGGGAGGGCGTTTGGGTTCTCGAAAGATTTATCGCACATTGCTCCCCTACACGGTGGGTCTTTAGTGGTACTGAGCTCGAACTTATGACACGCCAACCACGATCTTTTGCCTTGACCACTAGGCAACCATGGCCCTATTATTAGTATTTTTTTCTCAAAAACTTGTAGAGAAGCAAGAGTGTGGTTTAGAATCGATGACAATATTTTTTTCACAAAAACAGTTTGCGAGTTCGGGGTGTGTGGCTTAGAATCGATGGCGGCTTAGATTTGAATAAATACGGTATTTACCTGTGAAACCCCTTGCTCCCTGTAATCCCCTTG
Organism: Trichonephila inaurata madagascariensis; assembly: GCA_019973955.1. NCBI lineage: Eukaryota > Metazoa > Arthropoda > Arachnida > Araneae > Nephilidae > Trichonephila > Trichonephila inaurata. The sequence continues at coordinate 20,726 of BMAV01001329.1, read as the reverse complement.
GGGAGTCAATTTCTAAAAGCTCGTTCCTCGCGAATCTGGACTCATCAAAAGAAGTATGCCTGTCTAATTTCAAGTGTGTAGGCTTAATACTCCGAAAAAGGGATTTTTTTCATCTTTTACCCTTCGTTAAACCTCCGTGAAAATAGATTTCCGCAATACTCGTTCTGAATCGATCTCTACTCAACAAAGGAAACGTGCTTGCCAAATATCTAATCTGTAGGTTTAATAGCTCAAAAACATGAATTTCTGTCAATAACTCCCTTTTGTAAGTCAATTTTCACAAAACCTGCTCTTAATAAAAGGATCATGTCATGTCTTATCAAATTTCAAGTTTGTGGGTCAAAGAGTTCTGGAGATCTCTAAGTGAGTGAATCGCTTTTTTTTCTTTATATATAGATATAATATACTAAATGAGGCCCGTGTACGCATATAGCTTGATAGATTTAAAGTCTAACTTGTTAAATTTCAGTTAATTACTCTCAATTATTAGTGAAAAAAGGAACTAAAATTATTTTTTTTTATAAATAATATTAAACTTTAAATTCATATTTTGAACAAACACATTTTTATGCACATTAAAATTTTATATATTTCAGAAATCTCAACATATTAAAATAAAAAGAGAGAGAAATAAACAGCAATCTGAAAGTGACACATAATAATCGAAGAAATTTAATATATGAAGTAATGTCGAAAATGGAAAAGTCCAATAATAGTTATTATCATAAAACTTTTGACCAAAGGTATTGAATACAAAGAAACTAGCGTTAAAACAATGTAAGAAAGGCTTATTCGTACAAGATTCATGTTGTACAAGCTATTTATCTCAAGACCATTTAATATTAATAAATAATCATTAATTAAAACATATATCTAACTTTCTTTACATCTGAGCAAGACAAAAAATACAAGAATGGAAAAGAAAGTAGGATGGAGTTAAAAAAAAGGTTGAAGATGTGGAAAGTTTAAGAGGAAATCCCGTCTGAGTAAGAGTTTATTAACGTTGCAAAGTAATAAAAAACATGAAGGTATTGGGACTTTATTTTGACCCGGTCAAGTGACAAGAGTATATTTGAGTTTCCCCCGTCCCCAAACAACAAGCGAATGGGGGGGATTTTTAAAGGGGGTCTCGGGGTTGAAAACGAGGGTGAAAAAAAAATTTTCACAATTAATTCTTTTAAAATTTTTAAATAATTATAATTTTTTACCATTATTTATAAAGGAATGAGGCTTCAAAAAAGTATAAAATGTTTAAAATATAATAAAATTTTTAAAATTATAAGCATACAAAAAATTTAAAATTGTGCATGCTATTTTCTAAAATAAGTTTTTAATTACTAGCTACAAGTTGATTTATAAAGTTAAATTTATCCTTATTACATTGTAGTATTTTTTATATAAATAGAATAATAAATTATATTTTTTTTAAAAATAAAATAAAATGCATTTTCAAAACTTTTTTTAAAATTTTCAATATTTTTCGAATGTTTTGAAATGCAAAAGATATATTATTCTTAAAAGATGTAGGGTTTAAAGAATATACGTTTTATAATTCTATTAAGCTTTATATATCAGAGGCTACTATTTTAGAAAACATTGTGCACAACGCAAAAAATTATTTAATATTTCTTACATATTTTTATATGCTTATAATCATAATTTTAAAAATTTTTTCAAAACAATTTGTTTTTTTTGAACCAAAATTTGTAAAAAAATGAAAATTTTTTAATTTAAAAGAATTATACCTGTTTTAAAAAGTTTATTTTCCCCCGTCGAGACAAATTAACACCCCTGAGAACCCCTGCGTGCATTAGCTCCTCTACACGGCGGGTCTTCAGTGGCATTGGAGCTCGAAATGGCATGCCGGTTAAATCTGATGATCTTAAAGTCGTCCTCCTGTTCGCAGGGTGTGCAAGTTTGAAGAGGGGATGCCAGCTCACATGTTGTTCTCGTCACTTGACCAAAGCTCAAAATTTCGAGGTCCATCACCAATAGCCATCGTGTTGACTTATGGTGCGACGTTATTATAACTCTCACACCCCAGGTGCGAGATTGTGACAATAGCCACCAAGCTATCACGGCTCCCTTATGTTGACGTAGTGCTCAAGTTGGGAGAATGAATGGCTTGTCAAGTTTTGTCCTAGTCACTTCTCCAAATTCCAAAACTATGTGGTCCAGTAACTCTCGCAAAATGGAATGTTAATAAACAATCATTAACTAGCTCAAATTTACATTAACTCAGTTTACATTAGAGTTCTAGATTGCAATATAAATCAATCATGATTAATACGAACAGAATCTACTATAGTAAAATCCCAGTCACCATATAGATAAAGTTGGGCCATTTTATTCGAATCTGTCGAAATTCCGATGACCAGGAAGCGAAACAAGTATCTCTCCTCCTCTGTCCAACAATGTCGATTAATTACAATCGATAGCGATACTTTGCGACCCGATGTCCAAGTCCGGCATCTGGTTAATCCTCCAAGCGTTCATCCCGATCTAACACGTTTCCATAGGAAACAGCTGTTTATCTAATCGCCTTGGGCTTCAGGGATGATTAACCATGGATGAAGAAGGCGACATCACTTCCGTCCATCGGCCCAGAACAAAGCGAAACTCTTCCAACCCTCATCCTCAGAGTGGTGGGGTTGTTGGGACATGCATCACCTTGTTTAAATATCCGTTTGAAGGATTTGCGTGTACCTGGAGGGTGTTGATATCTGTTAGGGTTGATTGGAGAATTATCAAAAATGGATTCACTGTTGATCAAAAATAATTTATTCTTCGATTATTTAACAAAGTATACGCTCGATATATAATTATAGTTTCATAAATTGTAAAATTGCAATTGTCTTTCAGCAAATAATGCGTATAAATTATATTGTTAAAAGTTAAAATACACGCAAATATTTTTACGTGACTAAATATATTGCCAATACAATCTGTTTTCAAAATCATTTGCCTCAATTGTTTCACACACAAATAATTAACGCTTTAAAGAAATTTAAATAAATATCCTGCTTTGCCAATATCTTATGCAATGCATAAGAGATGCATTTAAAAATTATAATAGCTTAGGTATTTTAGATTTTATACACCCATATGCAAATTAAACTATTATCTTATACACACACAAGCACAAATTATTTTTAACCCCTTCCCGGCTTTCCCCGAGCTGAACTCGGGCAGGCGAAACGTACCATTTGGGCTTACCCCGAAGGAAGCTCAGCAACTGTGAAAATTTCCATTGGACAATCGGTTTTTCCAGAATTTTGTGCTTTTTATGATTTCAAGTACTTGCTTTTCGAATGCCCCCGAATAAAATGACCATAATCCATAATCCCGAAATAAAATGACCTCAGGGGGTTTAAACGTTTATTACTGCATTTTAGTAATTTTGAAATTAGTTATGTTAACTATATTACAATATGCAAAAATATAAATTTATATATTAATTTAAGTAAATAATTATTACAAAGCATTATATGTAACAAATATTTCCAGAGTTTTTCTTTTTTGCATAAATTATGCTTCAATAAATTATAAATATTTTCAAACTTGTACGCACTCAAATCTCATACTTTTACAAATAAAAATATCCTTATCATTTTTGGTATAGTAAACCTAATACTTCAGTCTATAATATTGTATATTTTCTTTTTGAAATTTTTCAGTTACAAATATATTTGGAATGGTTTATGTTAAATAATTACCACTTACGTCACAAATACTTAAAAATTTCTTTTAATACCGTATATATTATATATTAAAAGTACCTTTAGAATTTTTTTCATAAGTTATATATTAACGCTTGTTTCACAAAAATTTTTAGATTTTATCATGCGTAACACAAATATTTTCATAAATTTATTTACAAAAATTTAATAATTAGACTGTAAAAAATATATTAAGATTTATTTACCTAAATTATACAAGAAACCTTACGGGTAATTTTGGAATTATTTGCATTACTTTCACTAGAAATATAACAGAAATTAATAATTTATGAAACACTCAATTACATCACATATACTACAAACACTTTTAAGACTTATTTTATACTATATATATATATATATATATATTATATAAAGAATGCACATAATAAAAAAGTTTATTTTCAATTTAATAAGAGATGTATTATATATATATATATATATATATATATGTAATATGTCTCTTACATATATCAAATTGAAAATAAACTTTTTATATTCATTGCGCAAATATTCTTTTTTTAATTATATGCTCGTATTGTTAATTTTGCTATTACGTATCGAAAATAATTTTGAATTAATTTCTCAGCATGAATTTCTAAAAATGTATCAAACAAATTATGTTGCAGAAATATTTTAAGCTAAATCAAGATGTAAAAAGTCATATTCATATATATAATTGATGATAGTTATTTCAATTATTTTCTACTTCAGCGAACAAATATTTAAATTGAAAAGAATGATGCTCTTTTTCTTTTTTTGCTTGAATGAAATAAATTTTTAACTATAATTTGTTTGAATGCATAATGCCATGAGTGTGTGAAATGATTTTATATTTTGAACGAAATCCCTAAAAATTCCACAATGAAGGCAAGGTAGATGCTGAATATTTTAAATTATATTAATGCTTAGATAAAATAAACTAAAATAGTACATCCGAAATTTGTTTAAAACAGTGCATTTTAAGCTAGTTCAATCGAATGGGGATTGAAAAAGTGCTTGTTATGTACTTAAAAAATGAGGATTTAAAAAAAACACCCAGGTATTGTTTACGAAATTATCTGAATAATTATTTTTTTTATAATGATTAAAAGCAGTTTTAAGAAAAATTCTTGTTTTGATAGAGTTAAATAACAGAATAATCGTAAAGCGTCTTTTTTTTTTCTTTTTACCCTTTATCCTACCGCATTATGATTTACGACAGTTTTTTTTTTATGCAGGATTTTTTATTTTGGATCACTGCATTGAAAATTAAGGGATATACATAAACAAAATACTCAACTTTGGGAAATTTAATCAGTTATAACTAATTAATTAATTAAAAATATTCAACAATAAAATTAATTATATACACTGTTCACTTAAAATAAATAGTCAAATTGTTTTCTAAGGTCTTCATTATCATACAAAAAAATAAGATACTTACCTTTTGAAATTAACTATTTTTTCTGAACAAAAATGACAATCTTCGCAATCCACTGAAAACGCCGTCAGCTGAAAACACAATTTCTGCTATAAAACTACTCGTCTTCCCCGCTAAAATACTCATCATAGAACCCGTGCTACTATATATAATATCTCGGAAGATTGGATTTCAAAAAATATTCCTGCCAAGTATCGTCAGAATATTCGTAAAAATGGTTATTCTATGTAATTTTAAAGTGAGTGGTACTTATAAGTACCTTCGGTAAAGGGTTAACCTTCTGCAATAATATGTCCTAAATAGCACAACTTCACGAACTTTAACCCTTTGACTGCTGATTAAAAGGTACACAATTCACTCCCTAATGCCACCATTTTTCACATAAGCATATGTATCCTGTGCAGTAGCGCACACAGGAATTTTTCAAGGGGAGGCCCGGGTTGAAAGTTCACCATTCTTGTATCATGCTCCTTTTGATTTTGTCGATTTTGGGAAAAAAACACAGTAAAACCTAATATTGAATAAATATTAGCATTAATTAGTAAAATTAATCATTAATAACAAATACTTAGTTAAATTTACGTATTATATACTTAAATTATAATCAATCGGAAAAAATCAAGTGCTTTGGGGGGGAGTCCGGAACCCTAGGACCCCCCCTTGTGTGCGCCACTGATCCTGTGTATTAGGAGAAGGGGGAAGAAAGGACACAAAAAGGCAAATTTTTCTCTGATATATATTAATGCTTCCTAAACACTGCTAAGTTCATTTCATTGCATTCCAAAGCCTTCGGAATAATTTAGCTGATAAAAGCGGAAATAAAAGTATTGTATTTCGGTAGGACGGATATATACGTGCAGGTAACCAAGCGCACCGGTTGAGCGAGAAGGATATATACACCAGTGGTAGTTAAGGGGTAAACAGTTACATATTTATCTACACCATCTCTCTTTATCAATTGGAATCATTTTTGCTTACTGCTTAGAAATACGCATTGGAATTAAAATAAACCACGTGTTCTGAATTAAGTTGCCTTTATTAATATTTATTATTGTTTTCTTTAAATTCTTATTTTGTGAAGTGAGATTGAGAATTATATAATTGTCGCACTTAAAAACTATACGAGGGCTATTGGTGACGGATCCTGTAATTTTGAGTATTGGTTAGATGACGAGGATGATCATATTTTGTGAAAGATTGATGATAATAGCCCACTGACGAAATACCGAGTTGGTAAGTAACAAGTACAAATTTTTTGTATACGTTAGTCATTTGGCTTGTTAGTCTTTAGTATAGTTATACGTTAGTCATTTGTGTATTGTTAGTCTTTAGAAAAATATGCAATGTATGTTCATGTAATAATTTACTTTCTAAATTTCATAAAGTTTCCTTTTAATATTATATCAGAGAAAACTAATTGCTAAGTTCTAGCGAAAATAGCAGAGAACCTATTCATAAGTTTCAAAATTGTGAGGGTCTATTAGCGATGAGCTTCCTGATTTTGAACGGTCAAGTGTTGGGGATGTTACCTGAGCTATCCATTCCCTACTCCTTAATCTTCTACACCAATGCTCCGCAACCCCCGGTCCACGGACTGGTACCGGTCCGTGGATCAAATACTACCGGTCTACGCAAGAAACATTACATTATTTCTCTTGTATTTACTGTGATATATTTTTTAGGTTTGGGCTACTTTTATGAAAATCACTTAATATTCCTTGTTAAATCACTTTTTATTCATTTTTGGTGTATCTATATTTTATTCAGGAGTCACGAAAATACAATTAAATTAAAAATTTTTAAATCAAAACAGTTTAAAAAATAAATAATCAACATTTCCCCCAGCGGGCCGCGGTAAAATTAACAAACGTTGACCGGTCCGCGGCGATAAAAAGGTTGCGGAGCACTGTTCTACACCACTGATTCTCAATGGGGGGAGGAGGCGAACTTGTTTTGAGTAGCAGGAAGGTGGTGGGGATGTTTTGGGCAGTAGGAGGGGTGGGGCGATCACTATATTTTGATATTCGAACCTAATTTTAAAACTTCAAAAGATTTATTAATTTGATTATCCGATTTGCATCATTTGTAACAGCAGTAAAAAGAACTTACACAACGCCTCCCTCTTACACTGTTCTAAGAATGGTGAAATGAATTTGTATTATTAGTAGAATGACCTTGTAAAATTTGATTTTTATAACAACGCAGCGCATGCGTTGGCTGGTTGCAAATTTAGTAATGTAAGCCTTCAGAAGAAAAATTATTTTAAATTTTTGCCTTTTATAATTCAGTACCCCCTCTCCCCTTTTGCCATACTCTAAATTGCAGGACTTCACAAAGGAGGGTGTTGAAAAGTTTTCGTCACCTTGGGGAAGGGGTAAGCTTTAAAAGGTTTGAGAATCAGTGTTCTACATTCTGCTAGTGAATGAGTGAATATTAACGTCACACTGTTCAGCTACACGAAGGCTTTTGGCGACGGAACACGTAATTTTGAGCCATGGTCAAGTGACGTGGACGACACCTGAGTTAGCACCCCCCTCGCCTAACTACCATACGACACCAACGGGAGGACGTTCAGCTCTCGACAGATTTAACGTGCATCGCTGCCCTACATGGTGGGTCTTTAGTGGTACTGGGCTCGAACTCGTGACAAGGCCAGACACGATCCGATACCTTGACCACTCGGCTACTGCGACCTACATTATGCCAGAAAGAAGGGCTTAAACCTCAACCGAATTAATAAGCATCTGCGACGGTCAAATAACACGACAGTCTTTTGTGTTCTCAAAAAATTTAACTTTGGTCAGCCATTCTACACAATGAGTTTTTAGTGCCATCAGGACTTTATAATTCATGATTCCACACATGTAACCCCGGCCACAAACTTACGACTAAGACTTCTCGCGCACGCGCATGCGCGCGCGATTAACATTTCCAAACAATTTTTTAACAACTGTTTCTTATTTTCTTTCTGTATATTCATTTCTCCAATAATATCCATCACTAAAAACATTAAACAAAAATCATCATATTAATTTTAATTAATTGTAACTTGAAATTATATGTATTTAATATTTGTTTAATTAATACTGTCATTTTAATCCCCAGTACACATTTTTCTACATGAATCACTTGATTCCATTCTTTTTACTTTTAAAATTTTAGATATGTATTTTTTGAATTTATGATTACGCTTTTTAATTCATCTGAAATTTTAATGTTATAAAATAAATTTAAAATAGCTTCTGCAAAGCTTATGTACCGTATTTATTCGTGTCTAAGCCACCATCGATTCTAAGCCGCACCCCAAACTCTCAACAAGGTTTTGTGAAAAAAAATAGTGCAAAATGGTTTTTATCGACATCAAATTTCACGAAATTAAAATAAATTTAATATGAAAAGTAATAAGTGAATAAGTAGTTATTTTATCAGTATCATTAAATTTTAATTGCAAACGTAAACCTGTAATTGCTATAATACGCCATACAACAAATTCTTTTTCATCGATTCTAAGCCGCACCCGACTTTAAAGTAACATTAACATTGGAAAAAACGGGCGACTTAGATTCGAGTAAATACGGTACATAGTTTTGATGTAGTTTCTACAACGAGTTATATTTATTTCTGTAGACACGCATAACATACATGCCAAAATTTTTATTAGCTCTGAATACATTAGTTAAATATTTTAATAGTTTCTCTAAAGTAATTTACGAATATTAAGATGTTGAATAAATACAAGGAACAAAATTCATTCAACTTTTAATTACTATATATACAAACCACTATGTTTAATTAAAATCATATCTCTTCATTAATTCATTTTTATTAAATTCCAAACTATTAAAATATTTCTCCCAAAGCTCCAAATCCATAGAAGCGGAAGTACATATCTTTTGAACGTCATTATATAATCTTTAGTCATATTTCAAACATGAAAAATAATTTATATATCAATCTAAATTTAAACAAGTAACATTACCTTTAAAGTAGACGTTGTAAACATGAAACTTGCCTTAAAGTATTGTAATTAAAATGCATTATCGGTGTTAAATATTTCTTGGACCTCCTAAAAGAATTAAAATATAGTCCTTGAAAAATCTTAAAAGGATTAAAATTTCTTAAAATAACTCTAGTGTGTAATGTCATCCCGTTAGTCAAGTTCTTCAACTAAGATAAGTGCTTGACTGTGTACTCCGTCAATTCTTAATCTAAAACCGTAGACGGGTTCCCTTTTTTAATTATTATTATTATGTAAATTCTCAAAGGGAACAATAGAATTTAATTAAACCTTTCTGTGGGTACATTACCTAAATACCTTCCATTTTTAATTAATCTTGACTTCAAATATTCCTATTTTCCCTTGAAGGGTGAAATTACTTAAAAAGAATTTTTAATATTTAAAATTAACCGCTTGGGCAAAAAAAAAATTAATACGTTTTTTTTTTTCATTTCTTTTATCTCAGTGTTGAAAAAGGTAACGAATTCCTCGAATTGAACAAAAGAGTGGCTTTGAAAAATATTTTACGCTTTCATCGCTTTTAGGTGAAAAGAAATGGAAATGACATTCGAAATGAAGTTCGAATAATAAATCATTATTATTTATTTTTTTTACTTAAAAAACATAATAAGAGTCAGTCGTACAATGCCTATCTGATTCTAAAGTACTTGAATCGCCAGGGGGAAATTCTCAATTTTGAATGGATATTTTTTCCTCCCTTGAACAAAAAAGGGAAAAAGGGTAAGGGAGTTATCGAAATGATATAAGAGACACATTAACAATTCTTAAAAACTGACGAATCTGTTCTTTTGGAGGAGCTGATGAATGTATTATGAATTAGAAATGTATTTTTTTTTTCATTTATTTCAACTCATAAATATTTTTGAAATAATATTTAAAAGAATTAACACTGAAAAAGAAAGACCGTATTAAAAATATTGATTTTTTTTTAAAAAAGTCAATTTTATCTTTCCAATTATTTTAATACCTTTTCTTTTTTGGGGGTGATTTATAAGATAAGGTGGTGCATGAATTGTTGGTTTTGCATTGCTACACATAAATAAAAAAAAAAAAATCTGAAAATTAATGTTTTTCAAACGTACGTTATGGATGCGTTGAATAACTGAAAAACATGGTTGAAGCGTATAAAAAAGTATTGATATCTTAAGTCAATGTCAGAGAATGGAAATATATTGAATTGAATAAAAATTCATCCATTTTTGTTTATTTTATCTCTATAAACAGACCAATAAATTTTGAAAAATATGTCCCTTACACAGCTTGAAACCTCTTACATTTAAGACGGAACAAATGTACTTTTCAGTTTCGCCCGTGAAAGCGATAAAATCGCCAAAAGGAATATTCCCACTGGTAACTCTTACCTCCCCACCTTTTCAAATCAAGTCGTATTTTTTACTATTAGTAACGTATTTTCATAATACACCAAAAATGGATGAAAAACCATTGAGAACAAAAATATATTTATATATTAATGTAAATATTGTGTGTTGTCGCCCATATCGCCAATTTGGTGAGATTTGCGTTGGCGAAACGTTAAAGTACCGGGACAAATAATTAATATTAAAAATAAATTTATTATTGGAAAGCATCCGCAATACCTTGAGAATATCAGGAAGCAAATAGTCAAATGACATTTGTTACCACGAAAAAGAGAGTATACAAAATGGAACGTATACTTAAAAGTAAAGAGGATATTAAATTTTCACTAGAAAGAGGAGAAACGCTTGTTTTTCTGAAAGAGAAATTTTCCCTGAATTGGAATAATTAGCGTAGAACTTCTAGAAGGGAAGAAAAGTTGAATGCTATATTTTTACAGAATATTTAATAATAATAGGGAGAGTGAAAATATTTTTATGAAATATTGGGAACACTGCAAAGTTTAGATTCATCTCACCATGGTATTTGATTTGAACTAATTATTTATTTACGTCACTTATTGAAGCTACATGAAAGCAGTTGGGCGATACACATCATAAATATGAACTTCGGTCAAGTAAAGATGACATCTGTACTCTCTCCAAACCTCCACACCATTTCAACGTAAGGACTTAGAGCCTCAAATATTTAACGTGTATCTGTGACAGGTGTTCAGTTGTGTCAGGATTCATGATGCGGCAACACCAAGCTCGAGTTCACGACCATAATCACTCCACCACCACGTGAGTGAATGTTTATTAAACTCACACTGTAAAGCAACATGAGGGCTATTGATGACGGACCTCGTACTTTTGAACCACGGTTAAGTGACGATGACGACCCCTATACTGTTACCCCACTCACCAAACTTCCACACCATACCAATGTAAAGAGCTTGAGTCGTGATTGATTTGGCATGTATCCGCTCCTACCAGTAGCGCACGCAGGAATTTTTCAAGGGGAGGGGGTTCAGGGTCTTTTGATTTTGTAAATTTTCGGGAACAAAACACAGTAAAAAACTAATTATTGAATAAATAATTAGCATTAATTAATAAAATTAATCATTAATAACAAATACTTAATTACATTTTACGTTCTATATACTTAGAGTTATAAATCGGGAAAAAAATCAAGACCTTTTGGAGGGCGGACCTCAGGATCCCCCCTTTTGTGTGCGTCACTGGCTCCTAATCTTGGTAGGCATTTAGTTGCTCACTAGGTCACAACTATTGCATAGCCCTCGACCGCAATTGCCACGAGTTCGCGCGATCTCGTTACCAAAACCACTATTCATCTTGCACCAAATAAGCCTTAACAAGGTTTTATTACCTCTGAGGTGTCTTTTTATAGATTTCCTTAAAAAAGAATTTTTTTTAAACAAAATATCCTTTTAAGGATAGTAGACTTTACATGAACTAGTTTCTATACAACGATGAATCTTACGTACTGCAATTTTTTCGAAACTCGGATTATTTTTAACAATATATTTTTTAACAAAATAAAAATACGTTCTAATTCTTTTTATTTTTTAAAAAATTACTTCTATTGTTAACATTTGTTCTTTTCTATGCGAGATAATTTATCTTCTTTACTCCAACACGAATTCATTTTTTTAAAGAAAAGGAGAAAAAAAAAAAGTTTGAAAATATTTGGGATGGTTGTTACCGATATTTTATTTTCAATTTAAAAAACCAACACCATCCACCTACGAAAAAAAAAGTTCCAAAACTTTTCGATAGCTTCAAAACAAAACTTGTCTAAAAATGGTAATAAATAAAAATAATTTCCTCTCGCTCGCTGAAACGTTCTTCTCAACACTTCCCTTAAAAGCGAAAGGCCTTAAGAAGAGACCGTCACGCAAAGAGAAAGGTAAACAAATAAACAATAAACAAAAGAACAGTCGCTCGAGACCCAAAGAGAAAAAGTCTAACTGAAGGCTTATTTTCACGCCCTGTTTACGTTAAAACCCAGAGAATAAAACATAAGAAAGCGACTCAAAACGAACTCTCCGTAGAGAATTACATACAGTCCAACTCTTCTACCTTCCCCTACACAAGCTTTCTTCCATTCGTACCTACACAAAAGACACATAGTGCACGGGGGGTGGAAAAGGGAGATATCTGCTTTTTTGTGTCCATCTATCAGACATCAAACGCCCCCCGAGAACTTCTTTGGTTCGATTCATCATTCGGTTGGAACGTTTCTTTGAATTTTGGGGTGGAAAGAAAAAAAAAGGAATGCATAGAGAAGTTGGTAGGTATATAGCAGACGATCTTGGACTATTGTGGTTCATTGCGTTTGTCCGATCGTTTGGTAGGTCCATCCTTCTAAATAAGTTAGGCGACCCCAAGAAAGAAGACGTTTGAAGTTTATGCACTCTTCTTTTTCTCTCTTCTGTGGGAGTTGTTGTTGTTGTCTTCTTTTTTTCAAAAGTAGTTCGGTTGTGAACTGATTTGTTTTATTTTCGATTTCGATGCAAAAGCGTCTTCAAGTTCGAAGAGATAAATGTAGAAATTTGAAGTGCAGGGAGAATTCTGAGTTTGGGGGGACGAGTTTTTCCTCCTCAGAACAGGAAAATTAATGTTGAACTAGACCTCTTTCGGAAGAGTGTCACTAACTTATAAAAAAATGTAATACGTGCCATTTCCAACTGTTCCAAATATTAAAAAAAGAAGGTGAAAAAAATGGTTACTTATTAGTTTATGGGATTTTCAAGCAAATAGAACATTTTTTAATGCAAGTCTATGGAGTGGAAATTTAAAAATAATATAATAAAAAAGATCATATATATATATAATACTACTCGGGTTCCATTGTTGATAAACTTTTTATAGGCTCAATCAGTTGAGTTAGGCATAAAATAAAAATATATAATTTAAAACAACTAATTCTAAATTATTAAACCGTCAGTACTTAATGTGGCTTTTGAAGTTGTATTATTTCCCCTCAATCATGTATATTAGGATTAGAGCTCTTGAATATACTTACAAAAATAAGTTATTTTTCGGGCATATTGAGAGATTTTGTTTTTATGCTCATATTAGAAAATATTTATTCTCGAACATACTGATCCAAATTCTGAGGGGGATGGGGTGTCTGAAATAACAGCATTTCATTAAAATTAAATTTTTTTCAATACGTTTTCAGGTGCCACTATTACAACTCAACCGTGCCACGGGTTTGCCCACCCCTGAACTAGACTAATGCGTAGAATTTACTAGAAACAAGATATTTATTTAAAAATCAAATATTTCTGTTGTCTATTTTGTGCAACATTTGATACTTGTGAGATTTTTTGTTGAAAAATTCCAAAAATTTATGAAATTCGCAGACGGTTTATTCGAACAAAATGAAATGATAACTTTTTGAAAAATGGTACGATATTAAATAAATTTTTAGTGAGTGTTTTTGCAATAAAGGATCTCCAAAGGATTTTGAAAGAAAGCTTTTTTTTTCTACAAAAACAGTATCTTCTCTAACAGTGTAAAGAACACTTTTCCTACACACCTACTACCTTGAATTCCTCATTTACTCGACTATCCGGAAATTGTATTTTGTTAGAAAATACTTCAAATGTTTGGGAGGGGGTAGAGGATTTGTTATTTCAGTGAAATGTTTCATTTAACTGAGTTCCAATTGTAGAAAGTAGACAACATTTATTTTATGTTTCTGTATTGATATAACTGTAACAATACATAAACGATTCGACATTTTTATAAAGAGGTCTTCACCAACAATCATCTTTTAATAACATTTATATCACAATACATATTAAAACATATATTACGTTTAATCAAATATTTTGTATGGTTTCTTAGTATCGTTAAAGTTAGATGTATACTAAGATATTATGTTCACGTAAATACACTTTGCATATAATACTGTTTTTTATAGAAATTCTTACGTGAAAATAAAAGAAAATTAATTTTTTTCGTCATAAGAGCTACAAAATTAAGATTAAAAACAAGTAATGTATAAAAAAATCTATTTAAGTCGCAAAGAAAATTTTTATTTCAGTTACTTTTATTAAATAATTGCAATTAATATAAATATGTATATACATATGACAAATCACAATATTAAGTGGCAAAATAAAAAAGGATTTTCCTTTCTTCTTTCTATATATGGTGTTGGACTTTTATTTTTGTTTGCTACTATTTATTCATTAGTTAAATTTAATTATTCCAATAAAATAGTACATAAAAAGAAATCACATTCTCAGAAATTAGGCCATCACAGGAGGAATTCGAACCCACGACATTTGGATTAGATGTCCAAAGCGTTATCCATTGCGCTACAGGGACATAACGAGCGATTTTCCTTTTTATATATGGTGTTGAACTATTATTTTTGTTTGTTACTATTTATTCATTAATTAAATAGAATTAAAGAATTAATATTTGAAAAAAAATTATTTTAGCAATAAGTGTATTCCACAACAGGTTTCAAAATGTATTTGAACTTGAGTGGGTGAATATAAAGTATTTTATTAACGATTGAAAATTTCAACAAGATATATAATTAAATAAATATATATAGGGAGAATGTGTGAACTAATTGCAGGAATTGAAAAATGTGTCAAATAATGTATGTATTATAAATTGAGCTAGAAGATAAGAGATGCTTGCATAAATTTCAGATTTTTTTTAGTACAAAATGATTTGTCTTATAAAAATTATGAATTATCCTACACAAACCTAATTCCAGAAGAAACAGCAATCCTTTTTTCAACATTTCAAAGATAATTCAATTTTAACATTGTAATGGGTATTTTCACCATATGTTTAAGTAACAGTTATGTGTGGAAACTTTATCTTAAATATACTAAAAAAAGAAAAATTATAAAAAAAAAACACATTAATATTTATGTAGTATTTCCCCGCCATTGTTCTACAAATAAAAGCAATTTTTTTTTTTTAAATTAACTTATCTTAAACATTTCTCATTGAATTTTGTTACCTGCTTAGCAAAAGCTCCAAATTTTGCTTTCTATATTTTAAAAGAAAATTGATTTTTAACCCGGCACTTCACGCGCAGGGTATGTCATACCCACCGCCTAACTTTTTCTCAAGACTCCATTTAATATTATTCGGAAAACGACTAGTTTCTCGTGTAGCTGACTTTAAGGTCATATTCTTTGAGGGGCCCTAGGTTGTTGGCGAATTCTAAATATATATTTTTGGATACCGCCGTTTCGGATAAGTCATATCATGCGCGTGAATCTCAATTACATTTCTAAATGCATGTACACGCTTTAAAATCTTTCTCATGTAATGTCGAATTATTGTAGTTATGATGAAGAAATGTAATATTTAAGTAATTTAATAGATACAGTATTTTATATATATAGTACAATAGTATTTTCGTATGAAGAAAGTCTCTTTGTGGGGATGATGAGGAAGAATAGAATGATGAAGTGTATAATATCAAGTATGATAACTCTACTGAAATCTATCCAGATAATTTAACTGAGGAAGCAATTATCGTCCTTGATAAAATGACCACATCATATTCAATGGCTAGAAAATGTAATTGTTAGTCTATGAATATTTGTATGTGTGTGTTGTTGAACATGGTGACAGTAAATACGTAA
This sequence comes from Trichonephila inaurata madagascariensis, assembly GCA_019973955.1. NCBI lineage: Eukaryota > Metazoa > Arthropoda > Arachnida > Araneae > Nephilidae > Trichonephila > Trichonephila inaurata. The sequence continues at coordinate 4,557 of BMAV01001329.1, read as the reverse complement.
ATTATTTTAAGTACTCAGAAGCCACCTACTAACATCAAAGCAGACTCTCATTTCTGAAGTGTTTTGGATTTAGATTTATAGAAAAATGTAAAGAATGTAGAAACTAGCAAGCAATGCTTCTAAGAAATTTAAAAAAATTAAGAACAATTGATAACATCGCACTCACTCGCGACGAAGATTAAAGAAGTGTATAAACAATGTACTGAATACCCTAATAAAAAGAACAGAAAAACTAAATTTACGTGTAAAAAGTGTAATAAACATATTGTATTTCCGATTTTTCTTTCTTTTCCACCCTTGTATGCAAATGTTACGGTAAAAAAAAATGTAAACACCCTTGGGTATGAGATACCTTGCGCGTGAAATTATGTTCGCACTTTTTCGCGCTTGGAATGCCGGGTTAATTTAGAGAACTCTAAACTGAAAAATAATACATTTATTTAATGATTGTATGTGTAACTTCAGTTTTAAGAACACAAAATGCTGGAGGGAAAACCTTCGCACCGAGGGCCCTTGTTTTTCAAATAAAGAAACATTCCAAGTAAAGATTTATTCTTTTGCCCTTGACGTACAAATATGCCTTAAACCAGCGTTTCTCAAACTGTGGGGCGCCTATAGGGGTGTGATAACTCTGCAAGGGGGCTCGAGCATATTGAAAAATCGAAAACAAAAGATTATTTAAAAAAAATTATTAATTCACTGAAAGTAAACAAACTAAATACATTCTGACAGAGTAAAAAGAAGTACATATTTACACTGATATAATACATTAGTAAATGTATCAGTAATGCACAATGTTTAATAATTACCAGTGATCCCATGGGCTTGTCATGCATAAAATTATATGCATACAAAAATCACAACACTTATCTTGATAATTTGTACAGTTTTTAGTTAATCCTTTAACTGGGGATAAAATTGTACGCTATTCGCTCCCCAATGCAACCTTCCACGTAAGCCATATAGTGGGGGGAAGGTTTAGAAAAGGAATAAATGAGTAAAAATCCTCTGAAGTAAGCAGATCCTTTGCAATCACTGTCAAGATCCTTTTGCTCCATTCCAAAGCTTTCGGAATAATTTTATGGAAAGCAATGCACAAAAAAAAAGATCGTACTTCGGAAAGACGTATATATACGTTCGGGAAAATTAATGCTTTGACTGAGCAAAACGTTTATATTCGCCAGTAGCAGCTTTAGCGGCAAGGTATAGCATTATGGAATTCAATACATTGTTGTTGTATGGAGGGTGGGGGGCGCGATGGAAATTATGATTGAATATTGGGTCGCAAATATTGAAACTTTGAGAAGCACTGCCTTAAACGGTTCTCCATAATTCTGCATAAATTCATATATATATAATGCACTGGTTTGTTGCCCCTCCTTTTCTGTACGATTTCACAAAAGAGATACACGAAGACACACGAAGGGTTTTTAGTGATTCACACAAAATATATCAGACATATAACGATGAAATCTGTAGAGGGGATTACAGCTCAGATGTCCCTCTTAGTTATTCGTAGAGTTTCGAAATAACAAAATCTACGTTACATATTTCGTTCTTTTTCTTCAAAACCAATACAAAAAGTTGAGCGTTCAGATAATCTCGTTGAACTTGAGATACTAAAAATAATCTGTTACAAAAAAAAAAAAAAACTGAAGCATTTAACTTTTGAAGAAGTGGTGATTCATTTGGATAAATTTATATGCATATATTAATGTGTTTCCCCTTAGTAGAAAATCGTCGTGTCATTCGATATTCCATAACAAAACCAATTTGAGTTTTATAAAAATCTAAACTTCTGACACGTTTTGACGGAACTACAATGTATTTTGGGACTAATACAGCGTTTCTCAAACTGTGGCGCGCCCCCTTTGAGGGGCGTGATAACTCTACAAGGGGGCCCGAGCATATTAAAAAGTCGAAAACAAGATTATTTTTTTAAAAAAATTATTAATTTATACTGAAAGTAATCAAACAAAATACATTCACACATAATAAAATAAAACCCATTTACAGTGATAAAATACACTAAATTATCAGTTCTATACATATATTTTAAAATTATTAAAATATTAGATGAATGTTTGATAATTATAATGCCCCATGGTTGTATTAAGTACTTATCTTGATAATTGTACGCTATACAATTAATCCCTAAATGCAGATTAAAAGTTACAAGATCGCTTCTTAATGTCACCGTTTTCCACGTGACGCAAAGGATGTTTTTTGAAAAGAGGGCAGGAAAAAATAACAAATATCGAAATAAGAAATCCTCAAACATTGTTAGGGTCTTTAATGCATTCAAAGCCTTCGGAATAGTTTTACGGATAGCAGTACACAGAAAAGATTTTCAAAAAGCATATCGTCCAAAATGAATGCTTTGGCTGGGGAGACGTTTTATGGGGGCCAAAGAGGTTTATCTATTTAAAGTTTAGCGTCAAAAAGGGTATTATAGAATTAAATCATTGTTTCTTTAAAGGGCCGAGGGAATTATGTTAATATTGGCGGTACTAAAATTTTGAGAAGTATTGGACTAATACTATTTTTCTTAGTTCTATGAAAAACTGAATTAATTATATATGTAGGAGATATTTTCTCATACACCTTGTTTCTTGAAGTAAATTTAAATGCAATATTTTTTTTCTTTTACTTCCTTTTTTTTTTTTCTCAAAGTTTGCTTTGTATATTTTGCATACTTTTTATATCTTGCCTATATATTTTGAAACTAGGTAATTTGTTTAAACAATTTCTGTTAAAACTTGTCCTGTATAGAAATGTGTATTTGATCAATAAGTGCTGGCATAAATGGTTATTTTCCGAGTGGAAAGGTGGTTTGTAGCTATAAGCTCCTAAGGGTAAGCTCCGTCCCTTGGGGTAATCTTCCAATTAATCAACCTTCTATAAAGTATTCAGTTAATATAATAATCCCCATAGTTTTACCGTATTAGTCATGCTTACCTATGTTAGATGAATTCAAATAAGGAAAACTATATAATACCCTATTGTCTGTATGATATCATCATTCCTATCTATTGCAGTTTATGAAACTGTTAACTTTATTAACCCGAGAGCAGGTGCACTGGATAGTAACGTTAATATTTGTGTGGGGTGACTGAATCATCCCAATCCTTTTTTATTATACCTATTTGTAATGTACATGATAAAAATCGTAATTCCAGAGAATAATTTAACTAAGAGAAAGTACACTTATCTACTTTTAAGGACTTTCCAATTATTTTTTTGATAATTTGAGAAAAAATATGAATCAAACTGAACCAAGAAATTTGAAATGTGCATGACTTTAATAAAGGACACAAATCAAAACACTTTTCCTAACATTACAAGAGGGTTGTATGAAAAAACTGTCACACTTTGTTAAGTATTGTGTTTTATGCTCTTTGATGATCGACAAATAGCATGGTGAACGATTCTTGCTTTGTCCTTTCGACAGGACGAAGTGTGTCTTATGGTACACTCTTATGGCTTCATACTTTTTTTTTTGATGGAGTTCTTTAGGTAGTATTTGAATTTTTTTCCAACTCAAACGTTTAATTGTTCCGTGCTTTTCTCAAATTTACTTTCGCTATCATGATTAATATTCATTATTTCAGAAGGTTCTTTCCTTGCTCTAATCAGTTTCAACTTCCTTCAATAAGACATGATAGAGATGCCCATTTTTCCTTTTTATATTATGCTCATTTACATTTAATAAACCATAATAAGTCGTACAATACAGCAAAGAAACCACTAAGGGTTGTTCACAGTGGAAAAATGTAGCACGTTCATAGAAAATATTTTAGAACAAAAGTGGTCACGTGGGGAACTCAGTCAAAACAAGCACCTTAAGATTGTAAAAAACACCGCTTGCTACTGCCAAAGAGGGAGATATGTGACATATACAGTTTAATTTCCATGTGGACCGTCCTATAGGACGATACTTTCAACTTAATTGGTAACAAACAGTTTTCCCATAATTAACGATTTCATGATCATGGGGTATTCAATGCCCCTCACGCCGCTCCCGGGTTAATTATACATTTTATTGAGATGTTTAGAAATGAAGTTCATTTTGCGAAGAAAACTACTACTTTTTTATACTATCAAGACTTAAAAATTATACACATCAAAGTTAGAAATTCCTGCTAATTTGCTTTTTAAACGTTTTCACATACAGAAAATTATGCCAAGACACAATTTTCATTTCTTATACGAATAATCAAAAGAATTTTTAAGAAATACCAATACCTTTCAACGTTGAAATAATTCTTATAACTTCAGCTTGTAGCTTTGATTTAATCAGATGTAACCATTTAAAGCAGATTTAAAGCCTTTAAAAAGCAAAGTAATCAGATTTTAAAATTTTAATTCAATATTTTTTTCTGGTTATGTAAACTTATAAATTTTAAATTCAAAAAAAGTAATGTCAGAATAATACTGACTACCTAATCAGTGAAAAATACTATGAAATAGAAATGAAAAGCCCAAAGCTTCATAATACGGCAGCAAAAATTTATTTGCAACGATCTTTAAAAAAATTCTAAAAATGGGAATTTTTTT
>BMAV01001328.1:0-15486 GCA_019973955.1 Trichonephila inaurata madagascariensis | reverse complement strand
TGAAACAATGGCAGTAAAACGTGAGTGATTAGGCGACTAACAAACTTGATGCTTATTTTAATTAAGGATATAACTTATTATCCAATTTAATCTAATCTTAATTCATTTTTAGTGAACAATCATCTCTCCTTAAGGTCTCCTTCTAATAAGAATCAAATATCTATAATTCTAGCATTATATCTTCAGTAATGATCTCATCTGGCTTGAGTATATCTTCTCTCCTTCTCTCTTTCAAGCTAGAAAACCTCGCCTATTTATTGTAAGTTAATTTACATATCACTATTCTCTTCTTCCGAAGGGTTGGTTGTGGATAACCGGAATTAATAGCCCAAGATTTCCCAAGAGGATTAATTAGAAAATCGCGTATAGATCCGTCACAACGTTTTCAATGATGAATGGATTGACACTATCCGTTTTAAAAACGCTCCTTCGAAAATAAAACGACACGCAGAAAATAATATCCTGAGAAATATTGCAACTAATCATTGAAAAATTGAATGAAATTTCAAATAGATTATTTTAGTTACTTTGGTAGATTCTTCAGATTTATAAACAATAAGATTGAAGATACGGTTTTTTTTTAAAGCTTAACATGTTTCTCGAATAAATTGAATAACATCCAAGCCTTCGCTAAAAATATTTAAGGATTTAATATCTAACGAAATAGATCATTCTAAATAATTTCTTACTATATAAAGTTGGCATTTAAATAAATTAAGAACAATGCACAATCTTCAAAGCGTAAGTTTAGTTTTTTGATAAAATGGAATATTTCGTGATCTTAGAATTTTACTTTTATAGCGTTCAAGTAACGAGATTGAATATCGTATACCTTTTTTTTATGTCCCATATTCCGCTAAAGTATTTATACATTATATTCATGTACGCACTGTTTATTTTGTTTCGATTCTCTAGAAAATTTGACTTTTTTTTTGACAAATGGTATAAATTTTCGTCATGTATAAGCCTCTTTTAGATTCTCTAACTTATTATGACTGATTTAAACGTATTGTTCCTTTATTTTAAACGAAGTTGATCCTAAAATCAGCGAAAAGAGGCGACAAATTTCTTGTATGAATAAATAATGACTTATCTAATTACATTGAATAGATTTTTCTGGATATTGCAATTTTTCCAAATATCCTTTGAAGCTTTCTTAGATATTAATACAGAAATCCAATTTGAACAATGGGAATTTTAAATCTTCGCTTTTCTAAGGGGAAATTTTCTTTTAATACTTCAGTTTAGTTTTAGCGAATGGTTAGTAGCTGTATTGATCTATTTTATTAAAAATATGTAACATAAATTTTTATTATCAGTCAGATTGCTTGATCCCTTATCAACTTTACGCTTTAAATTGAAATGGTTGTCATGGTAACCTGGTTGCTTTGCCTTTGAACTTGTGGTCGACACACACATTAGACTTCTATTCCTCAAGGTTCAAAAAGTTCTGCTTTTAATAATACCGTAATTTTGAAACTCCATTAAGTGTTGAGGACGAAGTTTCATCCAGGAACTCATTCCCCAAACCTCCACAGAAGCCTAACGTGAGGACTTTTATTTTCCACAAATTTAATGCGCTTTATTCCTGTAACGTGGTGCTTTTCTGACGGTACAAGATTCGAATCCATGAATCAACTGAAATAACGCCGTCTACGATCTTGCAACCATGACCTTATGGCTGCAACGGTCACTATCTGCTAAAGTTAATGAATAAAATAATTTGTAGAACAGTTGCACACATAGTTATAATAAAGAATAAATATCATTAGCACACCTGGTTCAGCCATTTCTTTTCAGAGCCTTAAAATTTTCTTATTTTTATTGCTTTCTTATTAATAAAAAGTCTTATTACTTATGATTAACTTTACAAATGATTGATTTTGTATTTAATAGTGAATTTTCAAAAAAAAATGCGTTTTTAATGCTTCCTTTATGGAGCGCTATTTTCAATGTTCTTGAGTGGATGCATAAAAAACATAAATACCGGTTATTATTTTATGAAAGCATTATAGGCACCAAAAAATTGTGTAGATTTTTCATTTTTTAATGTTATAATAATATATTTTTAAAAAGTGCTATTATTATTTCTTAATATTAACACTTATTACATTGAGGAATAAGGCTAGGATTATTTTTTTGCAATAGAACAAAAAAAGTGCAATTTTTTGCCGTTAAATAATTAACTATAACCTCCTGTATAATTCAAATTACATAAATACTCGTGTAATAATTTAATAATTATTAAATTCGAGTAATAATTTAATGGTACATTCTTTTTTTATGAAATATATAAATACACAATCATTATTATTATGATTTGGCTTTAACTGTCGGAAAGCATCTCCTTTTATTATATTAACTATTTCTCTTTCAAATAGTCCATGATTTCCAGTATGCACTTGTGGTCGTAGAAATTGCAACGCCAAGATAAATGGATGATACAAACACCAAATCCACGTAAAAGAAAGATGTTACTGTATGCAATTGGTTAGTATATAAGCCTTATCGAATGACGTGAACTGAGCAATTTCATCTCATACTCTGTATAAAAGAGAAGTTATGGAGCAAGTTTCTCATTTGAAAATCATATTTAAATGTTGTAAATAGTTGGAAATTTGTTTGTGAGAAGATTGTGATATGTCACTTACAGGAAGACGAAATAGCTACCAATATACGTGTTGGAATTTGATAGCAACACTGCGATTTATCGTTCTGAGATTTTGCTACTCGCAATAGTGAGAATCCAATTACTAACCCTCGATTATGAAATCAATGGGTTTAGGGCGTTCTTTTTGAAAGTGATCTCCACGACCTTACACCTTACATCCGAGAAAGTAGACATATCGTCAGTTAGGCCTTACGGAATCGAATAACCAAATCATGAACCTTGATTCATAAAAACTTGTTTGCAGTACGGCAGATATCCGCACAGACAGTGCGTTGACGACAGGAATAGTGTGAACTGTCTGCAAGGTGACCATTACTTCAGCTTCCCTTAACACCGCAGCATAGAGACTCACGGCAACTGTGTTGAATCTAACGACAAATCTGGATACAAAAGTGGTACCACGTCAAGTCCCAGTTCTGCGTGAAGCATCACAATAAAAACGATAATCGGATATCGATAAGATCGCACTTCGTTGCCTTGCATTGGATACCGTAGTAAACTCTTCATCCTGATCCTCTATAATGGGCTACTATTGGGTGCAGAAACACACCTCTTGCTTGTGTCGGTGATAATCGGAAAAGCCAGCGATACATTTTTAGATCGTAAGGCCAATGTGCCCTATCTTCGAAGCTTCGGAGATGACATTTTTTATAAAGACAACTCAATACCACATGTTCATAGTCAGTCGCGTAATGACTTTCTTTGACACAGAAGGAGTTCGACTGTTGTCTTAGCCAACACGTTGTCCAGATCTCTCATGCATGCATGACCAAATTGAAAACACGTAACCATGCTGTACTAAAAGAGTCTGACCACCATCACGTTTCAGCCAATGCGATTGATAAAGTATGGCATAGACTTGTAAAACAGTATGGAATAATTTGACCGGAACTATCATCAACCATTCCGATGTGATGCCTTCCCTGTTACGTTTTAGTTGCCAACGCTGCTATGCGTGCTGATTTTGTGTACCCCAAACAGACTACAAATTTATTCGTACTTTATTCCATTATGCTATATACGTATATTTTACATAATGTTTTCTATTTGCTTTCCTTCCTGTTGTTGCAATTTTAATGACTAGTAGCATAAAATAATGATTGCGTTATTCGGAGTGGTCATTCTTGCGAATTCTTGGCCGTCTTTGTCGTATTGAGGGAAAATGTACATTAAAACTGTCGAGGCTCAAAATCCTCACGGGGTGTCGTGTGGATGTTAAGATAGTAAATAGGGTCCAGCTCGGGTGGTCATCTTTCACACTTGACTGTAGCTCAGAATTATAAGGTCTATCGCAATTTTGTACCTTTAAGTGAGATATAAATCAAAATGGAAGCCTATTTAAAGTTGTTTCAGTATTATCATCTGCAAGGCATTATATAATTTACCTAAAAGTTATAAACATTACTTATTTTCTCTATAATTATTTTACATTATTAAAATATGCGCGTGTCAGTTTATTTAAACTTTAAAATTTTATCTAAGAAAAATCGAATTATTTTAATCTAATAAATTCTTATCTTTCATAAATCTAATTAGGAAGCTTATGTATTATAAGAATTAGAAGATCCGATCATTTAGTTCTACGCATTACCATTTTTATGCCATTTCGAATATATGTACTGAGATTAAAATTTTACTCACTTTCTTATTGTGTTCTGTAAGTTTTCAGACCCGTACCTTTTCAGATTCCCAGCATGCCTTGCAGTTCTTCTTAAGTATATTATAAGAATATATATATATATATAAAATTATATATATATATATATATATATATAATAATAGGCCAATTTTTACAAAAGAGAAAAAACACCAAACAATAACATTCGAAAAAACACATAGAAAAGAGGAAAATCACACAATAAGGACAAAAAAAAGTAATCGAGATAAAAATATAAAAAGGATGCTGCAGTTTAGAACATTACTGACTTAGGGGCAGTTTTTATAAAAAATAATTTATATAAAGGGGGGAAAAAGTTTTTTGGGCCCCCCAACCTTCCTTTTTGTAAATAACACTGAGCAAAAACCAATAGAAATAATGGATAAAAACTAAATCCAAAAGATAGAGGTAACTTACCAAAAATTGCACTTACAAATGAAAGCCCGCCTAAATCTGAGTGGAAACATGAATTTGTTGCCAGATTCTATACCCTAATACAGATTTAAACAAAAAAAGGGGTGAAAAGTAGCACTTAACAAAAAATTAAAAAAAAATGGAAATAAAATTAATAATAGTTGCTATTATAGCATAACATAATAACACCAGAGTAAATATGAATAAAATAATAGTAGTATTTTTAATCTAATATTAGATTATGGAGATAACTATAACAAAAAAATTTGTTTATAGTAAAGATTATATCAATCCCCCAAATTTTAATCCCCAAAATTTTGAATAGCTTTATTTATATAACCATAATAAAATTAATTGGGGATTTCTGATTTAAGAAAAATTTAGTAAAAAGTTTATAGTTATTTTAAAACTGATTTTTTTTACACAAGAAATTTATTACTTTAAATAAAATTTAAAATATATATTATATATATATATTTTATATATATGGTAATGTTGTGATAAAAAGTAACGAATTCTGGGAAAAATTTCGTAAAAAATTATTTTGTATTAAACTTTTTTTTTTTTTTTAAAAATTCGTATTCTGAAATTGATGTGATTTTGATTATTTTTTTTTCAATAAAAGTCTTAACAATCTGCATTATAATGCCCAGTAGAATTTAAACTCCATAAGTGAAAGTATAATTAAAGAAGGATACATAATTATACATTTGCTTTATTAAAACACTTTTCGTATTTTTTTTGTATTTTAATTTAATTTTATTATTATTATTATATATTTATTTATTTATTTATTATTTATTTAATTTATTTTTTTCAATTCATATATAGTTCTTGTTTTTAATACTATTAAAAAAACTGAATACCTTAACTTAAGTAACTTGTTATAATTAATCTATTATCTAATTAGGTTATATTAATTAATTTGACTAAGTCTAATTCATTTGGATCAATTCTTTTGAAACTATTTATAAGTTTAATCTTATTTGAAGTTCATTAAACTGTAATCTTAAGTAAATGCTGCCCAAACAAAATAAAACCGAGGAATTTATGATAAGAAAATTCTTTCTTATTGAAACTTTCACTATGCTTGAAGTGCTTCAGGAATAAAGCAAAAGAATTTCCCACAAGAATGTGAAAGTCTTTCCGTTGCAATGTTAAAGAAAACCTTTTTAAATTTGGAAGAGAGCTAAGTAAAAGATCAACTATTGCCTTTGGGTCCGGAGAATTGATGTTTCGCCTTGTCTAGGAAGTGACGTTACAGAATCTTGAATTACGCTATTCTACTGTTAAAGTAGATTTCTTAGTGATTTCTTCAAATGTTGTCATGTCAAAACAGGATGAATTTTTCATCAATTTTGAATAGTCTTCTGAAGGAGTAACACACATACAATAGTGAATTGTTTCTTCTAATACAAAATAATATAATAGTTATATTTAAAATTATATTAGAAGCATTTATTTTTCTGCATATTTTAAAGAAGAAATAGTTTTTGATTTTATTTCACTTAACAAATTCTTATGCATGTGGATAAATGTTCGAGTTTAGGGCTATGAGAAATGTGTATTAATTTAATAAAAAATAGAAGTAATTATATTAAAATGTTTAAGTTTTTAAAAACTTATTAAAAAGGGATTTTTCTCAATAGAAAAATTATGAATATTAATTTAGTTTTATAATAATGATTTTCAAGAGATGTATTATAATCCTGTATCTATTGCGACACAATTTAAAAATATGCTATTAATAATAATAATAAACCATGATTATAATTCATAAATTAATACAGCCAAAAGCATAAAGTAATAGCTTTAACTTTAAATTTTTTTCTGTTATAAGTTTAATTACGAAAAATGTTTTTTTGAAAAGAAAACTACAATTTCTGAAAAACATATTTAGAAAAAGTATTAATAAATATTCTTATTCCCTTTTCTTTTTTAACATGCATTATATGCCTCGTCAATTAGTTTTAAAATGTTGCCAGGTTATTTGAAACAATCCTTTTCATTATCATTTTAATAATGTTGGTTCATTTGAAGTATTGCCTTAAGCAAAATGAACACATAGAGAGAGAGAGAGAGAGTTCCATGACACTGTTCTTATATAATAATCTAAAGAGTACACCTTTTCGCACCCCCTTAGCAAATCATTTTATTTTTGTAAATCTCCTTAAAGGTACTGATGATTACTACTGTTTTAAATTTTACTTAAATGTTTTTTAATTCTGGGATAATTTCAGCAACAGAAAATCTAAGAACTTTGAAATGAATACATTTTTACAGACATTTTATGGATGTATCAGATGAATATCGTGATAAATAAGAATTCCTCCACCTGAGTCAGAAATATTTCTTCTTTTTATTAATATAATGTACCAATTCTTAAGCTGGATGAAAAATTACGAAACTATTAAATAAGATAATGATGATCAAAAAAATTTTTTTCTAATGTAATTATTCTTTTTTTTTAATGATATTCTCTGAAATCATTAAAAGTTATTTTAAAACCTACAAATAAAACTTATAAAATCAACTGTTCTTACTAGATGCAACGTAAAAAATAAGTAATGTTCAAGAGATAAACTGATTATCAAATTAACAAAACTATATTTAATAACTAAATTTTGGGACCAATAAATCTCCACAAATTCTTGTTACTTCAGTAACAAGACATAAAATACTTATTTATGAAAAGTGAAATTTTCTACAGAGAGACAATTGTTTTTTTCTCAAGTCTTAAGCTCTTCATGCTTTTTCTTCGAATGAAATTAAACAGAAATAATTATTAGAAGATATCAGTTCTAAAAATGCATATGTTTTTAATAGCGATTTCTTCGTTTTAATATTGCATACATTATCAAATAAATTATATTTAAAAATACTACTTTTTTCTAAAAATTTACAGTATGGAAAAAAACGATTTTTTTAAAAATTTTTAAATGTGTTGCCACTATTTTTAAATAAGCAGTCCACAATTTTTCCGTTTTATTAACAGAAAAAGTCTCGTATTTTTTAAAATATCTTCTTTAAATTACTTGTAAAAATTGTGCTTCCATCAAAACCATTCTATTTTAGCAATTTTTTATTCTTTTTTAAATTTGAAAATACTATGCCTTATGTATAATGTTGGTTATTTCTGTCTTCAACTCACGATTCGTAAGTAAACTCCGAGAGATTTTTGAAATTCATGTTATTCAACGGAATAATTATGACCCTTTTGTAGAAAAACAGCTGCAAGGGGCAGCCTATTAAGCATCAGGGTTGAAGGCTGCGAGTACCTAATCTACCACTATATATTGATTTTTTTCGTTAAGATTGCGATAAATTATTTTATCCGGGGTACCTGAAAAAACTTACTTTTCACGATCGAGTGAGTACACAGTTCCGGGTACTCACAATTCACCGAAATAACATAAATATATTTTAGATCTATCAGAACAGGGGAAAAATATGTTTGCATGTTTTCGAAATGCATCATTCATTATCTTTTATTTTTCGAAATTTTTGAAGTATTTACCAGGAAATAGGTCAATAGTTCACGCAGAATTTCATAAAATGTAAATATTTGAAATGTTGAGAAAAAAAAATTCTGAAATTGTTTATGATACAAAAAATATAATTTTTACATCAAACTGAAAAATGTAAATCTTCACAGAAATTGATAATAAGTTTACGGTACTTATTTTTAAATGGAAATTTACTCTTTTAAAACAGGAATATCCATTCGGCGAAACAGTGATGGTATCCACAGAAAATGGGTTCCCCCCTTTAAACCTTTCCTTTTGGAAAAAATTTAGGGTTGGTTTTTTCACAATTTTTTAAAATTTTGCTCCATCGTAAATTTGTTTGCAAAAAAAAAAAAAAAAAAAACACTTATATAATTTTGCCAGTACTGGGTTATTAACTTTCAGGATTGATAGAGTACACCTTGATGAGGGAAATCACATAAAAATGCAGGGCCGAAAACGTTTCCTGGTGCGGAAATGAAGACATAAAACACAAGAAAGACAGGGGACAAGTATAAGAGGAGAAAACGTGTAATACATTAGTACATCAAAATGCTAGGATACAACAAAAATGCTAGGAAGTATTTAATTAGTGTCCGCAATTAATGGTGCCACGTAAGTAGAATCATCAAATGCCGGAGAATGCCTACCCGCGGTATTGGCTGCCGCGCTTGCTATGACGCATCATTTCGCCATCCGACAAAGAGGTAATAGCACGAACATTGCACGAATGTTGAGCTCGCTGATATGAATCTGGTACACAGGGTCACCAATTGCAATGTACGTGTCCCCCCATGGGTTGTACGCCCAATGTTACCCAAAGGAGGCAAACTTCCAACTACCCCATTTTTGTACGCTTGCACCAGATATAGTCCGACAAGGAATCCTTCTTCGTGGACTAACAGGAACGTCAACGAATAATAAAAACACCCAACAACGAAGAGAATTTTTCCCGGGGCGGTACAGAACACCCCGGTACCAGTATGCGGGGGTATCAGGGAAATCATAGGGGATTTTTTGGGGGAGAGTGGCGGATCCAGTATTCTAATGACATGCGCCCTTTCCACCCCGACATGCATCCCTATTTTCCCTTTAAAGCTCTTTTTTCTTAATTTTTCTACTGTTCTAAGGAATAATAAGCATGTTCCCTCCTCTTATTCATGTCATTTCTTTCTTGTGCTTTGTGTCTTCACTGCTGAGACAGGAATGTGTTTCTGACCATGCATTCCTATGTCATTTCCTATCTTCTAGGTCAGTGATGGTGAACCAGTGGCACGCATGTCATTAATGGCACGCCAGTGATCAAAGTAATTTTTATTTTATTTCAAAATTTCAAAGTTCACTATGAAGTATTACAAACATACGCAAGTGATGGGTCATAGAGGGGGGGAGTACACCCCGTTTAATTTTTTTTGCCCCTTTTGTTACGTCGGGAGACTCAATTGCTTATGATTTTAAAATTTTTTACGCATAGCATAGTCAATTTCATTGACACAACTGTATTTTTAAGTTTATCTGTGTTATATTTATGATTTTGAACTGTTATTTATCATGTCTAGTTCAGCAAAAAGCAAAAAGTGCAAGACAGTAAGTATAACAGAGAATTTCAAACTTGGTGAACCGAGAAACATGGCATTATATACACTCAACAACAACAAAAAAAACGACGCATTAAGAAGGAGTTACCCGATTGTAATGAAATTTTGTATGCAAAGACATATTTCAACCAAACATGTAAATCATTGAAATTTGATGTCCAACGAATGAACAGCGGAAGCTACAGCGCATCGGAACTGTACACTCAGCAGGTGTCTTTAAAAAGCGATTCGCAATCTGATGGTGAAAATTTCTGTTGCATTGCGATTTAGGATACATTTGAACAACTGAAAAAATACCTCGCCGCAGGATTCGAGCTCATTACGAGCAACTGTCAGAGTTTGAAAGAGGTCGTATCAAATCGGAGAATCACTCGTCCTATGGGTCGAAGTGATGCAGCCATTAGAAGATGCTGGCAAGAATGGGTGAACAACGGCAGATTTCAGCGTCATGATGGTAGCGGTCGACCTAGGGCCACAGCAGATCAGGAGGACAGATTGATTGTTGGATCAGCTGTCAAAGCGCTTGATTCATCGTTAACAACCATTAGACGTACGACCCGCTCACGAGTTTCTACCATGACCATTCACAGACGGCTGAGAGAGCGAGATTTACACTCGCTGACTTCTACGCCCCCTTGCCACTTACGTCTGTACACTGACGAGCCAGACTACAGTGGTTCTTGACTCGATCAGGCTGGATTCATGCTGACTGGGGACGTATAGTGTTTAGCGACGAATCCCGCTTCCATCTGTGTTCTGACAATCATCAAGACATGTCTGAAGACGGCTAGGCCAGTGTGCCGATCCTGCTTTCACTATCGCACACCCACAGGCCCTCAACAAAGAGTTAGGGTCTGGAATACCATTTCTTTTGAAGCCAGACCTTTTTGGTCGTCATTAGAGGCACACTTACAGCACATCGATACTTCGACGACATTCTGAGAACTGTTTTACTACCGTTTCTTTTGCAGCACCTATGATTTTTTTTCAGCAAGATAATACCAAATCACATACCACATGCGTGATATTAGTAAAGGCGACAGAGCGGTGTGTGTTTTATATTCTGGAATAGTGGCCTGCAGAACATTGTTTGTGTAAAGCGGCATTTGGAAACAAATCACAAATCCTCTCGTCAAAAAATTGAGCCACAGCAAAAATAATTAATTGCTAAGAAACCGTTTGGCAGATTACTCAAATTCAGCATTTATTCTACAAAAAGTAACATCTTGCAAATCTAATGTAATTTATTTGTCATCCTCACAATCTGCAACAACAGAAGTCACACTAATGTTATTTTAATTTCAATTACAGGTCTTCCTAAAACATTTATAACTATACAGTGCAAAAGGTATTTGTTCGTATTAAATAGTTTTGTATCGTTAGTACCGGGCGTTTCTAAAAGAATATCGGAGTTTTAACGCTTTATAGTATTTATCACATATAAGTTACAAGTATAATTCATACATTGAATAAAGGAGTAACTAAAATGGTTTTACCTACAAGTTTACAAATGTTCAATGTGAGCCCCATTCGTTACACGGCACAAATCAAGTTCATAGGCGAGTTCATCCCAATCTTCTTTCAGTGTGTCTGAGGAAATTCTTGCAACATCTGCTTCCATCCTGTATCTTTTTTTCTCTGAAAGATCAGCTAGTAGCCAAGACACGTACACACAATCCTTTATGAACCCCTACATATAAAAGTCACATGGCGTCAGATCGGGTGAACGTGGGGGCCATGCGATACAAGCTTTATCGGGAGGCTTTTTGAGACCAATCCATTGGTTGGGTTCAGTGATATTTAACTAATCGCGTACTGAGAGATTCCAGTGAGACGGTGCACCAACTTGCTGCCAAATGAAGTTTTTTTTGGGTTAATTTCCCTTGGGAAATGCCAAAATTGTGGCAGCAAGATAGGCAAAACCAAGTACAGTTGGTTACCGGTTACAGTCTTGGTCTTACCGTACTTTTGCCTTTACGAAGACAGACAGTTGTTTCAAACTGATGATCCCCCCAAGGATTTTATATATTTGATGGTTGACAATCGAACTTAATACGGAACATTTCCCTTTACAGTATTAGCAGATTCTGTCTTTGAAAAACCGGAGAACAAAAAACACTTTCGTTTACTAGTCGTCTTTTTACTAGAGCGCGGATCGGCAAGAAAGGGGAAATTAGAAAATTTTTTTGCGCTCACATGCAAGCAAACAAAACTGTTTCAGTTGCTCTTTCATTCGATGTATGAGTCATACTAATATGATATATGTAATTAATACAAAGTGTTAAAACTCCAATATTCTTTAGAAACACCAGGTATTTAGTTTTATTATTTCCCCAAAAATCACAAGCCAAAGTTATTTGATGGCACGTCTGTACCTCATTAAACACTTCTTTAGAAAAAAATGGCACGTTGATTCATAAAGTTTCGCCACCCCTATTCTAGGTTTACTATACTGTCCTTAAAGTTTATAACCGCTGTACTGATGCACACTGTATTGTTAGTTGAGCTATTAAAAATTATCCCACAAAAATTATGAAATAAGCATAACAATACATCCTTGTTCAAAATGTTTAGTTAAAAGTTTATTAATATGTGCTACATGTATGCATTGTGTGGAAAACTATTTACCTTAAGAAAAAAAAACATTTTTTTATATAGAATAAATTTACAAAAATTAAATTTATACACTTGAAATTAACTGGGCATTTATTTTTTGTTGCAACTTATTTAGTGTATCAGAAATTCACTTCTTTGGCCAAGCAATTATATTTAATTTCTTTTTATTGAAGGTATCCGAAGCTAATAAAACAAAGAATTGTGTATGTAGTTCTAGTTCCCATTTTCTTTTCCCCCCGTAAGCCCACAAATGACCACTTGATGATATGACGTTATAATGGCTCTCCCACAGTGACCCATGCAGCAGGATAAAAAGTTCCGCATTGAGCTTTTCACTTCCTGCTGGTTGTTAGGGTTTCGACGAAGCTGCCCGATCGCATGAGAACTTGTATATTATTGTTTCCATAGGAAAAAATACCTAAAGAAGTTCTTCCTTAATATTATTTCCTTTAATATGAAGCTTTTGTTATGAATTAACATTTGAAAATGTTTATTTGTTTATTTTTACGTCAATAAACATGTTGTCAAAAATAATAATATTATTATGTCACAATAAATGTGTTAAAAGGAAAGAAAAGAAAGTTAAAGTTCTTCAGCAATGAGTAATAAGTACAATAATCACTATTATAAATTAAGAGCTGAAATAAAAAAAAAATTCAGCATTACTTTTATTTCTAACATAATTTAATTTTATATAAAATTGAATAAACTTAGGGATAAGTTTTATGCTTTATATATTTATACAAACAATGCTAATTGTGAATTCAAAAGTTCTTCAGTGTTGTTAAATTTAAAATAAATGAAACTAAGAATAAGATTTAATTTCAATTGCTTTCCATAATATATTTATTCAATAATCATGTTAATTCAATAAAATTGATAAACTGTCACAAAAAAGTTCTACTTCTGACATCTGTTACCTATGCTTGAGGTCACCAAATTTGATGTTAGGGGAACACATTAAAAAAAGTACATCTTTTATAACATATATATATTAATATATAATCATCCAATTAGTCACTTTCTTCGTGTAGTCCTTAAAGAATCAGTTTGGTCGACGTACCACTTTTAGGAGACCACTGACACATATGGCATTAAAAATAATTATTTAAATTCCTTAAAAGTAATTATTGCAATTACTAAAAACACCAGTTATTTAAATATAACTCTTATTTAACATTTTTTTAAAAGTTCTATATTTAAAAGCAATGAATAAATGCTTCAAGAACATTGACATTGGCTCATATCGTCCCTAAAACGATAAATATATTAATAATGAAGTTTAATTAGGCTAATTGAAACGTTTCAGTTTTGTTATTTTTAATACATAATTAACCTGTAATATATATTTATATTATAGAAATTTGATTACATTTATTTGAAATTGATAAATAGAATTTAAAGAGTATAATTTTAGAAAAATAAACTTGAATAGCCAGTTTAAGATAAAGTAGCTTTTAAATATCCTTAAACGGTAATAACATTTCGGTAGAAAACGAGTGAAAAGATTATTTTACTCGAGAAACTGTAAGTTAACGAAAATGATCTAAGATTGAAGAAGACACGAACGGCAAGGTATGAAAATAGCTTGTAAATTAAAGTAGAGATTTGTAAAATAAACTTTGGGATTTCCTCGAAAATGGGTTCAATTATCGTTTAGAGCCAGAAGGCCTGATGTTTCTATCGAAGGTAATCCCTTAACAGATAAATAAATTACACATCAACACGACGTTTCTTTATTTATGTTCTCTGTAGTTTCAAGAAGTAAACATAATCGTCTTTTGGGTGCGTATATATATATGTTCAAGATATTTTACAAAACATTCTCTGTGTGCAATAACCTGACTATAGTAATTGTGTACTTTCTTTTGGATGTTTTATCATCTGTTGATTTGATGTATCAAAGAAAATCAAATTCTGTAATAATGGAAATTATAACTTAATATCGTAGCAGCAGTCTTGATAAATATTGAGATTAAACACAGAATTAAAATGCATTATTTCTGCGTTATGTGATCTAATTTGTTACGAATAATTTTAAAGCAAAATATTTTGTAAAAAATGGTTCTATATTTGTGAAAGGACTCCTTTTTCTTTGAAAAGTTTGCAAACTTTGTGTTGTTGTAATATCAAAAGTATAATTTCTGTTTATTTTTTTGAAAATAACATTCATTAGTAACATTATTATTGTTATGAAATATGGCTCAATACCAACATTAAAAAATTCAAAATTATCTCTTCAAATATGTATACACTGACGACCCACAAAACATTAGTCATTTTCACATTTTTCAATGGACTCGCCTGAATGACGTGGAGGGCACTTGCTTACGTAGAAATAATATTTAATTGCTGATGGCGAATATAATAAATCCTTATTGCACTTATTTTTACGAGTAAGGGGATAGGATGCTGTGATTTAAGCAAATGTGATAGGAGGCAGATTGTAATGGCCCGAAAAAATCGGAACGACTACCTCTAAAATTGTATAACTGTTCACGATCTGTCATTGTTGTTATTTATGCAAAATGGATAAAAGAAGGTGAAGACAGCAACATATGTCAATTTGTTGGACAAAAAGGAATGTTGGATGGCGATCTGAGATTGATTAATCGAAGAATCGATTAATCAAAGAATCGATTTCTCGGCCCAAAAATATCGATTTTTTTAAATCCATATGTAGCACTGAATTGATTCAGTGAATCAATATTTCATCCTAGATAATCGACATTTTGATTTTTTTCTATTTTAGTAAAAAACATAAAATATATTACTTACAATTAGTTGAATGTACTATCTTTAAAACCCATAATATTACGATGTTGGATGTTGAAGGGTTAATTACTCAAAAACTCGCGAGATGCCTGTGTGCTTAGTTTCCTTCGTCTCTCTTTAATAAATAAAAAAAATAGTTACGTTTGTAATCTTTAACTTTTTGTATTTGTCGATGTTGCGTCATTTGTTGATTGACCGACTGTCGCAATGTACTGTGATTAACGAAATAAATATTTATTTTTATGTAGT
>BMAV01001324.1:0-88706 GCA_019973955.1 Trichonephila inaurata madagascariensis | reverse complement strand
TTTGCTCAGGAGCAGAAATTTTTAGACGTACTTAATGCAATTTGCTTCGACTTGCTGCATTGACATCGCTTACCTTCTCTGAGAAGTCTTCTAATACCACGCTGTTTTAATTTAATATTGTTCGATTGTTATTGTGTAACGGGTTCCCTTCATCTCTTTCAACTAATCCTAAAGGTGGGGGCAACCTTTTAATGAATTGTTTGATTTTTGAGAACTTCTTTCTCGAAAAGATTTAATTCGATTTTAATTTACGTCACAGTGTAAATCAACAAGTGGAGTATTTGCAACGGATCTCATAATTGTGAACTGTGACCAAGTGATAAGGACGACTCTTGAGCTGTCCCCCTCATCTAACTTCCACTCAAGCAAACGGGTGGCGGGGTGGCGCAGTAGCTTTGGGGGCATGGCCACGGATTCGTGGCCAGTGGATCATGAGTTCGAGACCCAGTGCCAATGAAACCCGTCGTTTAGAGTGCGACGTCTTCGACTGGGGTGAACCCCATCCTTCAATTCACGCTAAGTTTTATGGCTCCGACCAGATGTTAAGTGACAAGTACTCGTGTCCATGGGGTCATTGGTTACTGTTTGACCTCGTGCATGCGCCGACACCCAGACTGGCAGTCATAATGGTCAAAAGAAAGCTGGCACCCATTGACAATAGGTAAAGCATGTACAAAAAGCAAACCGTCGCGTTGGCAGATGTCAAGAGAATGGCTTTAAGAAACAAAGGGGTGTGCTGGACAAGTGTGTCCAGATGTTGGATGAGAATCCTGGCGCCCTTAGATTCCAGACGGCCCGGGAGTGTGTTTATGTGTTTCGCACGAATAGGACTAGGGAGGCTGAGGGGAGACTTTTGTGGCCTGCCAATGAGAAGGGACGAGGGGCGTGGTGTGGACCCACCCTGGTGTTTAAAAGGGGTTTTTTTAGGAGATGAGAGGAGAGCCCTGGATGGAGAGAACTTGAGAAGAGCCCTGAAAAAAAAGAGACTTGGATGGTGGAGGATAGAGATTGGAGTCGAAAGAAAGGAAAGACGATGAACGCCGGTGGCTTTGAGAGATGAGCGCGTACCCTTCGGAAAAAAGATTGAACTCGCGTGATATAAACTGACTGCACCGGCTTGGCGTATAACTTGGTCTTCATTGCTTCATTTATAGTAACCTGAGAAGCAAATAAATAATTCTTTAATTTTAAAACTAGGCTGTGACAATTTTTTTTATTGTTATCTACTCACGACGTTACAAGAGCAATGCTTTAAAATCTGTTGTAAATTAAATGTAAGATGAATAGATGGCGCTGCAAGTCATCTGAGAGCTGTGATAGCTTGTAGATTCAGAGTTAAGGAATGTTCTTTGTGCTGTGAACATGTCTTCTTTGTGTGTCGTCTAATAAATCAAAATCCCTAAAAGGATGGACTGAATTATTGGATTAACATAAAAATATTATGGATGTGATCGCTTAACTACCCATGGAATTAAGGATTTATAGAAAATACAACAAAACCTTTTTATCGCCGCGTACCGGTAAACGTTGGATGAGAATGTTTATTGTTTATATTTTAGATTGTTTTGATTTAATAATTTTAATTTAATTTTTTTTAAATATGCCTTCAGAATAAAAACAGCTATACATCAAAAAATGAATGTAAAACGATATAACGTGTAACATACAGTGATTTCCATAGAAAGTCGCTTAAACCCTAGAGAAATACACTACCTTAAATAAAAATGGAAATAATTTAATTTTCCTTGGGTGGCCGGTACCATTTGATCCACGAACCAGCATCGATTAAATCTGTCATGGTGCAAAGTTTTAGCGTTGGTGTGGTCGTTTGGGGGTAACAGCTCAAGTGTCGCCCTCGTCACTTGACCATGATCAAAATTAAGAGGTCCATCGACAATAGCCCTCATGTTGCTTTATAGTGCAACATTAATAAACGCTTAACTCAGCCAAGTCAACAGGATAACTTTGAACCATGGCAGATATAAAGTACATCAACCCCGCAACATCATGAGTCTTCAGTAGCACTAGGTTTTGAACTTGTGACTCAACAATACAGGCCAAATGTTCGCGACCATGACCATTTAAATAATGTGGCAACCTTTTTATGAAGGAGTGAATAAATCAGTGTTTATTAACGTCGAGCTCTGAAGCAACACGAGACCTATTGGCGGAATGCCCAATAGAACCGAGCTCACTCGAAAGAGGTTTAGAGCTACAAAATGATCCCCGGGAAACTACGACTCCAGCGTTCAATCTTTATTGAGCAAAGTCATAGTATACATTTCAAACGATAGCACACATTAAATTTACATACTACAAATTAAGGGTAAATGAAGCGAAATATATAGGTACACACATTCAAAGCTGAAAATAATAATAAAGAACATAAAGGGTAAAGGCCGTATCACACGTACACGTTTCAAGCAATTTTTCGTTCAATTCGTGCAATTTTTACTCAGTTGCCATAGCAACCGCTTTGGGGCAATTTTTGCTAGCGAGCTCAAAAAGTTGTTCCAATAAATCTTGAAATTCCACCAATGGGGTTCTTCGGCGCCTACGTCATAAAAAAAAGATGGCGGCCCCGGGGGTTTTCAGTCCTAAAATTTAAGAAAATCCGTATAATATTTAATGTGGTGTTATTTTTTAACCCTAAAATTAAAATAAAAATGGAAATTTTGGTTTCACCCACCCAAACAATTGGTAAGCGTGAAAAAATATTTTTGTTTCCAATTTTCCCAGAAAAATTTGGCAAAAAGTAATTTTTCAAGGAAAAATTTTTCAACCCCAGCATTCTTGTAAATACATCAGAAGTAATATAAGTAAGAAAATAAAAAAATACATCCGTTCAAAAAAGAAGAAAAAAAGCAGAAAACATTTGGGAAACGAGAAAAAAGAAAGAAAGAAAAGGAGAGGGGGAAAAAAACACCTGTGACCACACATAGGCATACCGATCCAATCCCAACAAAGGAGTTTGATCTCGGATTGTAGAGGCAATTTTAATACATAATCATAGTTTAGAGTGAATGGAAGGATTTCTCTAACGATAGATTGGAACCAGGCTTTTTTAGCATTTTGAGAAAGAAACCAAATGGAAATCCTTAGTCAGGGCCATGCGAATACATAATGGTCAGCGTCCCCAACAGAACCACAAAGACAATTGGGAGTAGTTTTTTAATTTGAAACGATGCAAATAAGAAACAAATGGGCCATGGTTTGTTAAGAATTGTGTAACGTAACGAATGGGGATTGATATCTAAACTGGGTTTGGGAAAGAACAATTTGACTCGTAAGCCAGTAAGAGTTGAGAGTTTATTCTTTATTAAATTAAGATGGGCAGATAACGATCACCATAATCTCCAACCACGCATAAGTGTCGGAGACGACACTAGAGCTGGCGCCCCCTCCTCTCCTAACTTTCACATCACGCCAATGAGAGTACTATGCCATGACAGATTTGACCTTAACCACCTCTTCTACACGGTGGGTATTTAGTGGCATCAGGACTCGAACTCGCGATTCAATAATGTAGGCCATGAGTTCGTAACCATGATAAGTGATGGCTTTCTGCAAAGGAACTGTGATGCATGAAAATGAATCTCACTATTTAAATTAACTAGATCGAATTCATGAGGGAAGTTAGTAGTGAAATCTTAAAATTGTAACGGTATCATCTATGTGAAAATAAACCTCCGGTTTAAAAGGGATCATTTAGGTCGGGGGGTTACGGTTTTAGGGATCCAAATTGCGGGCTGTGTGGATATGCGCCCCATTGGTGACGCGGGCTAAATTTTAAAAAAAAGGCAACCTTCACGTCGGGCGATCTCCCCGCAAAACAGCAACCAAAACCCCCAGACTCACTTGGTGGAAAAAAAATCCCAAACTCACTTGACCAACTTTTCCCAAATTGCCAACAACTGCCCGCCGCTTTAAACCTATATCGTTCGTTCCCCTATCCCCCGACTCACTGGGGGAGGGGTTTTAGCGGTATCATCTTTTAAAGCCGTAAAAAATATCACCGGTTTAAAAGGATCATTTTGGTCTGCGGTGTTACGGCTTAGGGACCGGTTGCGGGTTCTGCCCTTCCGGACTTGCACGCCACTTCAGAGTTATATCTGTGAAAGCTACTTATAAAATAATGGAATATTAATGTATCTTGTGGCATACGATTCGTAGTTATAAAAGAGCTTACGTTTTTGGACCAGGGTCGTTTACTTATTTTTTAGATAAGTAAATTTTTATAAAAGATAGGAAAAGTATCTTTAAAGTAATAATTTTAAAAAATGTTAAATTAGGGAGTAAACTCCGCACGGCCCCGAAACCCGGCAGTCCGGATAACTTGGATACACCCTTGCAGGCCGATAAAACCCCAATGCCGGACAATGATGGAGACGCTAACGCTGAGACGCCGTACAAACTCCTAAAATATCACATAGGGAAGGACTAAAGGCTGTCGAGACTACTCTTCAGTATTTTGAACACAAAAGTACGCCGGTGGTAGAATTACTGCTCTTTCGTCGTCTTTTGATGAAGCATCAAAACGTGAAATGCAGTACGGAAAACGAAAGGACATTATACATTTCATTAAAAAAAAATAATAACCAGTTTTTGCAAATTCGCTACTTAATTTTTATTATAGTCATCTTTATGCCTTCATAAAGTATTTTTGTGGGGTATTTCTGTCTGTTGAATCACTATACACTTCGTATTCATTATTTTTATTTTTATGTGGTTAATGTTCTATGCCTTCATCAAGTACGTACTTTTACCTCTGTTTAAAAGCATTTAGGCAGTTTATTTTTTGTTGTATTCTCAAGAAAACAATGCATACAAGAGTGCAGAGCAATATTTTCTGTGGAAACTAGTACTTATTCCTTTTTAATCCCATTCCTTATTACCCGGTGGTCGCGGTAACCGAGTGGTATGGGTATCGGATAGTGGTTGGCTTTGTTACGAGTTCGAGCCCAGTACCACCAAAAACCCCCTTTAAAGGGAGCACTTTAAAACTGTCGAGGCTGAAAGTCCTCCCGTTGGGTGGGTGGGTTTGGGGATTTGGGGCAGGTGCATCCACGTCCTTACCATTTCAAAATTACGTGGGCCTTCGCCGCCCTTGTGTAGCTGAACAGTGGACGTTAATACAGCACCCTTATCACCCTGCTTTCACAAACTCGACCACCCTTCTGTTCACATTAGAGGCCAGTGCTTCTTAAACTTTTAATATTGGAGAAGCAATTTTCAATCATAGTTTTCATCATGCCCCCTCGCCCCCGTAAAATGACAATGAATTGTTTGCATTGATGAAAACTTTGACACTTAAACTCCAATACGACCTTAATAAACCGTACAAATTTTCAATATAAGTATTACATTTTGTACATGTTACTTTTAAGCAAAAGGATGAATATTATGTTAATTTTCATAGTTGAGGTAGGCCTAGTAGTCAAGTGGTATCGCGCTTCCACACTACATGTCCCGGGCTGGGCAAGATCTCTTCAGTGGGTCGATAAAGCTTACTTGGGGACTAAAACACTGGAAGTTTTCGCTTCAGACTGACCACCGGATCGGGACATCTGCTGATGTACCTACGCCCAATGGTCACGTATACTGGAATGGGTACAGTAGGCCCTGTCCCTCATGGGCTGTTGCGCCACTGAGTTTGAGTTCATAGTTCAGAATTTATTTTGTTTTAAATTCTTTCAGTAAATAAATGATTTTTTAAAAATAATCATTGATTTTCAACTTTTGGATATACTCGCGCACCCCACGTAGGGTTATCCCACCCCCGGGGAGCACGCCCCACAGTTTAAGAAACGCTGCATTAGGCCGAGTTTTCGGGACTGTACTGTATAACGCTTTGAATGAGAAAAACAAAACATTTTTCATCATTATATATGTTATTTTCTTGTATATTTTTTAATACATAGTTATTTTACCTCTGTTTATAAATAATTACCTTTTCTCCCTTTATATTTATTTATTCTCATTTGCATATTAAATAAGTAGCTCTATATTTTTTTACAATGCTCTTAAGTGGATAGTTCATGGGATTTGTTTCCACATTATTTCTGTTTAGCAAGAAGTAAATTCTACTGCTAAATAAAAGACTGAGACTTGGAAAAAATCTCTCGCTAATTTACGTTATTTTTATTTTTAATGGAATTATCTTACAATTAAGGATTTGATACTTTCTCTTATAATTCAATTAGCTCTAATTAATGAAAATCTTTTGAAATATTTCGTCGCGATTGCTAGCAAAACAAATATTTGTTTCTTAAGAAACACTTCAAGCGTGTTTAGGGGAAAACATTTATTTTTCCTCTCTTATTCCAAAGGAAACGTTTTCTTTCTTAAAAAAAATGACGTTAAAGTATCTTAAACATTAATTACTGTACTTAATGTAGTTTTTTAACTACCAGTTTTCACTTTAATGCTAATTTTTTTAGCTACAAATATTTGCTGGCCTCCAGATGTTAAAGTATAACTTCTATTTTATGCCTAATATGAAAATAAATGAAAAACAAGAAATTTGGAGGAAACGTGCATTAAACAATTTTTTTTTATTAAGTGCGACACCAATATTTGCATAGGATTAACACAAACATACAATACAGCAAAAAAGTACTCTTAGCAAATATATTACATTATCGAAGAAAAAACAGTACAGTCGAACCTGTTTTTGTGCGGTCTTTTTTTATGCGATTTTTTTTGTGCGATTTTATTTTTGTGCGATTTTTTATGTGCTATATTTTTTTTATGTGGTGTATGAATTTCAAAGGCTTTGTCACCACTGTAATGTTTTCTATCTATTTACTAGTGGCGTAACAGAGAATGTTAGGACCCCCCTCCCCCCTGAAAGTCAGGGGTTTCGCTTTTAATATTTTATAAATTCGGTAAATACGTATTTAGCGTAAGTCAGGCCTTGGGCCTCTAGAGTCCTGACCCCCCGTGATGCGGAGGTGTACGCTACGCCACTGAAATGGAGACACTTCAAGACGCTCTGTTCATTTGTTATAAACAGCCTCCCGACAATGCGCATTCAGTTGCTTTCTCTCAACGCTCCAGCAGTTCGCACTTGATTGAAGACGGAACTTTCAATGACAGTGATATTACTAATAATTTGATAAATTATGAAGACGGACAAGAAGCCAGATTCTTTGAGAGCGGATAAAAATATGCAGGGATCCAGCTTTTCAACAAATTAGAAAAGCCTTTTCTTAAAATAGATTCCAGTTAAAAAAGGAGTATAAAATTCCAAAAAGGGTTTCAATCATGTATAGCTGGTTATCGGGACATTTACAAGTAACTGACCACCCGTCTTTCGTCACAAAAACTTATCTCTTACTTTATGTTGCCAAAAAATAAATCAATTGAAATTGCGCCTTCAAGTGACGAAAGTGTGTGATTTTGAACTTATTCACTACAGGACTTTGGATTACGATGAGTAGTGATGAATTATGTATGTGCATTTTAAAGACTTAACCGTATATACAATGAGAAACTATATGTTTTTAAAATTTTTCCATGTGTAATATTTAATTATTTATTTTGTTATGTGAAAGTACTCTTACATAAATTTCGTAAATAATTGGCTTATCTTATCAATGCGACTTTTTTTATGTGGTCCCTATCCACCGCATAAAAAAAGTTTTTTTGCAGTATTTCCACGAATCAGTTTGTTATATGTAAGAATTTATGAAATTTTTGAATATTTTTTGTGCGATTTTTTTATGCGGTCCCTATCTACCGCACAAAAACAGGTTCAATTGCATATCATTGTTTTAAACGGAAAATTGTCCACAAAACCTGACACAAATTGATAAGAAATATGTTCACCTCTAAGTACCAAGTTTTTAAGCTAGTTTTAAATAAACTGGCAGCATGAAATTCAAATGTCAAATGGCAACAAATGTCAAAAACTAGTGATTCCAAAATGGGAAGCTTGATCCGGCCACTGAGCATCCCTTATTCCAGCTCATGCAGCGATTTTGGAGGAATACTTAAAGCAGAAACATCTCAACCAAAGTAGTACCCCATATTCTCTAAAAGATTCAGGTCTGGAGGTACAAAGAAGAAAATTCTACTTTGAAAAAAAGAATTCAACAATTGTAGAGAAGAGAGACTTAAAGTAGAAGACAAATTATACCAACTTCGATAAAGAGATGCATCTCCTCATATTGGGAAGAGTTTAACTGTTCCGAGGGTTTCTGAGATAGCTTCAGTTACTGGTAGTGTGCATTCGATCCGCTGTAAACTGTGACTATCATCAAGATAGTCCTTAACGAGAACAACTTGATTAGGTTACTCATTATTATCGTTAGAATGAGTTCCTTACTAACAAAGCGGCCTATGGTTGGACACATTGATTAACGATCCCATCTCACCACCAATCACAGTTCCTTGATAGAACAAATGCATGACTCCCCAAAAAATTCCCATCCGAAAACACGATTCTACCACTTTTTAACTGTATCATTCAACAATATTGGAAAATTGGTATTTGGTGCCACGGTTCCTCCAGATCAGCAGAAGTCCAGAATCATTTTCTAGAGTCTCTGTACTGAACTCGTCTGTGAAGAATATATGCCTCTTTTTTGTACAGGAAACGTTAACTCTTGTCCAACATATAGGACACATCTTTGTCGATAGTTCATGTGAAGGCACAGACAACTGTCTTGCATAGAGACTTGCACTGTGATGGCATCTTTGCAACATAGCAGCTGAATAGATCTTTCATGACACGGCAAAAGGATCTGCAGCAAACTCAGGCACAGTAGTGCTTTTCCTCTTTCAGAAACGTAAGAGCTAGAAACAGTTTATTGCAGGTGTTGGGCATAATTCATAATCGACCTTAAAGATCTCCTTTAGATACAGAACCTCGAAAACCCCCACTGTTGTTTGCCCACTGCAAAAACCCCCTCAGGGGGTTCACCTTTTTTAGGTGGGTAGGGGTTTCTCCCGGGGTCCCCCTAGTGATCTTTTCCTTTTCCCAAGGGGGTTTACATTTTTGGGAAAACACGGGTTTCACGACCCCGGGGTACCAGTGATCCTTTTTTATTTTCGACCCTCCATCTTGCCACCCAATTTCTTTTCCCGTCCAGACCACAGACCTATAAATGTTTGGGCAGTATAGCCAAAACGGGTTTCGCCATAAAACACCAAACTCAACTCAACCCACTGCGAGAAACAGAGATACAGCTAGCAGCACAGAGCTTGTCACAGCCCCATTTCCATTTTTAAAGCACCGCCATTTAAAGATCAAGAAAAGTTTTTTTGGGACGGTTTTTAAACGTACTCGTTGGCGCTTAAGAAAAACTTACAAAAAAATACGAAAACCTTTTTTTTTGTTTTCCCCCCTCTTAGGTGCTTTTTTTAAAGAGTGACTGTGTGTTTTTTGGCATAAATGTGTTCCTTAGGTTTGCTTTGTCATTCGTATGAACTTCGAATTTTAGTGTTTCTTCCATTTTTTTAAAGGTTAATTTAAAAACCCTTTAAATTTAGGGGGTAAATAGGTACATTACAATATTCAAAAAATTTTTCCCTTATAAATGTTTTTTTAAAAAAAATAATTGGGGGGATAAATTTTATTACATAGTATATAAAAATGCTCCTTAATTATATATAAAATTTTACTTTACGGATACTTTTCTTTTAAGTTTTTATTATGCATTTGCATTTTTATACTCAAAACCAACCAAGCATTAATTCTAAAAACTGTTCAAGCTCTATGATTTTCTTAACGTTTGCGTAATTAATTAAGCATCTTACTTCATAAGCGTGAAAGTTTCTTTTAAATATGATTTTTTCTCTATAAATGCTTTTGAATTTGAAACAAATTATCGACAAAACTGATTTTTTAAATGTATGAGAAAAAAATTTTTTTATCAGCAATTAAAAGTTAGTTTTAAAGCAAAATTTTTTAAGAAACTTTTATGAATTGATTATAAAAATTTAATAATTTAAAATGGTATAAAAAATAGTAAAAGGAAAACACATAAAAGAAAAAGAAAACATGTGAAAAAAATTATACGTAAGGTATTTTTTGATGATTTAACCAACTGAGAATAGAATGAATTGAGTAATCTTTCGCAAGTATTTTTTTACAAGAACTTCAAGAATAAAACAATTTACCAAAAAAACTTAGATTCATTTCATAATTTTAAGTTTTTTTGAGAACTTTAAAAATACTTTTATTTTTTTTTTGAAAAAGTGTATTTATTTTGAAAAAACAAACAAAGAAATAAAACTAATCAAACTAAAGACTAGATTAAGTGAGTGAGAATTGCATAAACGTTGCACTATAAAACACAAAGGCTATTGTCGACGGACCTCGTAATTTTGATCATCGGTCAAGGGACGAAAATGACACCTGAGAGGCACCGCCTCTCCTGACTATAAGGTAACCAATTTTTTCACAGTGAAAAAGAGGACGACAAATTTAAGAAGAAAGTAGATCGTAAATATATATATATATATATATATATAGAAACATTTTATTAATTTTAAACAAAAATACTCTAATTTAGCTTAAATTCCTTTTAATTATTAACTTAAACAAGTATTTTTCCATTGAATGATTTTTTCCCATTAATATATCATTTTCTGAAATATCAGAAATTTCAAAGCAAGAAATATCCTTCATATTGAATATTTTATGGTAAGTGCGGCAGCTATATAACATATCCAAATTCAATTTTGATTTTTCTCTTGTCTAAAAATCATTAGCAATTGAAAAAACTCTTTTAACTACTGTGTTAGTTCTAGGGAAGTGCAGAGTGGTCAAGGTATCAGATCATGGCTGGCCTTGTCACGAGTTCGAGCCCAGTACCACTAAAGACCCGCCGTGTAGGGGAGCGAAGCACGTTAAATCTGTGGAGAGCTGAAATGTCCTCCCATTGGTGTGGTGTGGTAGTTAGGAGAGGGGGTGCCAGCTCAGGTGTCGTCCACGTCACTTGACCATGGTTCAAAATAACATGGTGTGTCGCCAAAAGCCCTCGTGTAGCTAAACAGTGCGACGTTAATATTCACTCACTCACCCAGAGCAGCGCAACAAAATTTAACAAGATTAACTAAATATTCAAGTGGAATGTGTTCATTTTTGAAATAGTTAGATATTTCTACTCTTCTTTTATCAATTTCAACATGCTGATTTTGCCACTGTTCTAATTTAGCAAGATTTAAGTATACATTTAATCTTCTAATTTCTTCAAACAGACAATCGTCAACGATTTTAATATCAGTCATTTCTTTTGATAAAAACTCAACACAATTTTCTGTATCTGCCCAATTTAGTTGCGATAAAGTCAAAAAATACCATTGAAAACTGTTATTTCCTGTGATACTTGTTTCAGATCAATCTTCGTCATATTGAAAACATGTTAAGATAAAAATTCTGCATTTCTTTGTTAAACTTTTCCGTTATGTCCGGATTTGATTCTTCTAAGTTTGACAATTTTCATTTTATTATTAAAGAAATAAATTCTTCTTCAATTATGATTTTTATTGAAGGGCAAAATCGTTCAAAATAATGCTAACTTCTGTCGTTGAAATATGTTCATCAATTTTTTTAAATCGTTTTATGGAAAATAGATGCTTGATTATGTGCAAAATACATTAATATCTCCAATAATTCATACTGTCCCGACACATAAAGCGTAACAGTTTGGCCTGGCATCTCTGAATACAGAGATTAACAGGTTAGTTTTAAAATTTTGAAAAGGAGAACACTTTTCGAGAGGAAAGAAGGACTGTCTTCCTTAAAGGAGGATGATTGGTCACTTTACCTAACTACCACACCACACGAGCGAGAGAATATTGATCCTCGACAAATGTAACGTGCATCGGCCACCTCTACACCGTGGATCTTCAATGGTACTTGGACTAGAACCTGAAAAGACTAAATCGAATGTAGCAATCAATTACAAGTTATCTATGAGAATGTCTTCATGCAATTATTAAAATTAAGACATGAAATTTTTCAATTTCTGATTAAAAAAAACCTTTAAATTGATCACATAAAAAGCCCTGAGTGGTACATACTTCCTGCACAACATTATGAATATTAAAACAGGAAAAAATTTTGATACGTCGTAAAAGCTTTAATATGTTCATCAAATTAATTGTTGATGTATGGAATTTTTTTGTTAATTTATTGTAATTGGTAACGTATGGAATTAAATTGCTAATAGAATTAATTGTTAATCTATCGATGTAAAATTATCCATTTAAAATTTACAGCAACCAAACGCTTTTTATATTGCGCATTTTCCTTCTTTTTCTTTTTTGTGTGAAGTGAATATAAATATCACAATTTATAAAACAAAATATGATGTAATCCAAAACTATTAGAATCTATATCATAAAAAGTGTTTTTTAATACATTCTTTTTCTTTTATACGGGGAAGGTTTTGGGTCCATAAAGCATTGGTTTAAACCCCAATTGCTGGCCTAATTTCAACCAAAAGCTTTTTGGGAAAACATAATAGGTCTCCAGTTTAGTCCAAAGACTTTTTTTTATCTACATTTGTTGTGTCTGGTGAATTCCCTTTTTCCTGCTTTAGCACTGTAGGTTCTAGTATTTTTTTATATATATATATATATATATATATATATATATATATATATATATATATATATATATATATATATATATATAATTCTCTTGAATTCTATTTTAACATTTCGCGCATTGGACAGATTTAAAAATATTAAACATAATAAAATATATTTGATTTTCAAGTGAAAGCTTCAATTACTGTGTGACTTATGTGGATACTTTATTTATCTAATTTCTTAAATAATTTTTTTCAAACAAGAATAATAACATTTTCTGATTGTAACATACACTTTTTTTTTTCCATTTTAGAAAAAATTCTACCTTCGAATCTTGGATGAGATATTAAAAATTAATGTGTTTGAAAAGACAAGCTTGAGTCAACAGTATTTATACTTTCATAAAAATTCAGACATTTTATTTGCAATAAATCACAGTTATTTTTATCACATCATTTGTAAAATATATATAATGCATCATAGTTATGTCACATTTAATATTAGTATCATATATCATCATTTTTTCAAATACTATCTGCTGAAATAATCATTACTTTCTCAAAAAATATTGTTTGGTGTATATTTTTACGAAACCGTTTGGTACTTGTTATACATTATTTTTATTTGAATATAATATCGTTTACAGTTGTTTGATAACCGTAATTTGTAAAAAAAGAGGTGAGTAAAGTTGTAATATTCTAATTCGAATTCTGCTTTGTAGCTGTTAGTACTTATAATGTTACTAATAATTCCACAGATTTATTCTATTTATTTAACATAAAAAGTAAGATATACTACTTTACCTTAATTGAAAGCTGTTTAACAAAGTATTTATTTTTATAATGACGTACTCAACGCTCAAAAGCAGAATATTGCAAAACTTATTATTATCACGATCTGTTATAGTAATATGGTTCTTCGTCATTTTCTTATAAAAGCGTATCATATTCTAATTGAAGATAATAAAGTCGATATACCTCAAGGCAAAAAATCTTCAAATCTAGGGGACGTTTCTGTGAGACTTGTATTACATTTCTGCAGTGAAAATCTAGTGTTTGGAACATGATGGTATAGTTAATTTTGTCAACGAAAAAATATTGAGTATTGTTCTCAACTTTTAATTGGAAACGTTCCATTTTCTTACCCACCTAATTGTTTTATAATGAAAAATCATCAAAAAGATTCATCTTTCTGAAAAATATAATAGGCAAGTAAGCGTGCTTCCCGACTTGCGTTTCATAACTAAAAAGTACTTTAATTATTTCTTTTATTTCGTAAAGATTTCCAATTTCTGGGAAGTCACTGAATCTGGCTATGATTAAGTTACAATGATATTTCATCAAGTTATATTATTATATAAAAAAATAGTTGATTTCATTAGATGATGAAACACCATGCTATTGAAAACTGGTTAATATATTGTGTGTGTGGACTATAAGGATTCTTTAATAATGATCTTGTAGTATAATAAAAACTAATAACATTATTTTTCTAGCAGTATTTAATGTTTTCTTCAGAACAGAAAATATGGGATAATGAAGTCACAAAAATGCGCAATACATGTTTAAAAGAAGTTGGAAACCTCTATACCGACAATGTTAAATCGGCTGTTTTCGATGTACCTTTCCCCCAAATCTGTTAAATGTACATGCTTGAAATTTTTGATACAATTAAAGTACATCTTTCTCATTATACTGAAATGAGCTTTTAGCTAATTTTGAGTTTTTTAATAATTTATAAAATATTTTATCAAACATAGTGAAATTTGACCCATTTTTCACATTAAAAATATGTAAAAATATATTTTGGGTTTTTTTACAAAAAGCTCATTTCAGTATACAATAGCCATCATTATAAATATGTCATAAAAAACTTGCATACCTGTGAGCATTATTTTCCCAGAAAAGGTACATCGAACATCAAAAATTTATATTTTGAGATAAATGAACTTTTATGTATAATTTCTTTTTTATTTTCTTTTTTATCCCCTTACTCCCCCCAAATGATGATGAAACATTTTTTTTTAATCTCATCATCCTCTCTCTTACTTTTAAGTCTTTTTCCTTTCCAAATTTCCTTTGTTTTTTGTAAACATGAGTATTTAGCCTTTAACAGCCTCTGTTTGTCGAGGCGCTCCATTGCCTGTACCGTTAATGTAAAAATTAAATACTTTTTTAAAAGATGTTTCTATAAAATACAAAAATTGGCAACAGCAAAGGGTATGAACTGATTAGCTGAAACATGATTGCATATCATGTGACTATGACGTCACGTGAATTTATGAACTTATCGGTTGGAAACAAGTGACTGTAGTTGTCACTATGATGATCAAGGAATTAAGCCCATTATTCGACAATAAACGAAATTATTTCTGTTTTTTAGAAAAAAAAACTCGAAGCATTTATATCATTATCACAGTATAAATAACGTATGTCCTGCACGACACAAGCTTGCGCGTTGCAATTTTCAATTGGCTAAATTCATGACAGTCACATGATAAATGCAATCACGTGTTCTCCATTGATTTCAAAAGTAAAAAAAAATCAAAGTTGCACTTATTCTACTTGTAAAAATTAGAGAACAATTAAAATTTGTTAATTGGAAAAATATTGGGGGATGTTCTTAAAAAAGTTTGTCAAAAGTTAAAAAAAACAACTCTAAGTTAAGTGCGTTTTGTTAACTTATTGTTGTGTTGACAAGAATGTTCTTTTTAAAAAGAAATTTTCTGCAAAAAGCAAAAGTTGGCGACAGTGAAGAGCACAGGAATTGATTGGCTGGAAACACGTGTTTGTAGTTATCATGCATGTGACTATGACGTCATATGAATTTAGCCTATTGACTTAAAAAAAATTATG
This sequence comes from Trichonephila inaurata madagascariensis, assembly GCA_019973955.1. Lineage (NCBI taxonomy): Eukaryota > Metazoa > Arthropoda > Arachnida > Araneae > Nephilidae > Trichonephila > Trichonephila inaurata. The sequence goes on along the minus strand of BMAV01001324.1, from coordinate 73,305 downwards.
TTAGATATTTTTTTCAAATATTTTACAACTATGATAAGACAAATGTATGAAATAAATTTTTCTTGCTACAAGAACGAGTTTTTTTTAAGTCTTACACATTGTGACTAAATATAAAGAAAATACTCATTTCCCAACTACGATAGTATTTTTACTATTTAACTTCTACCATTTCGTTAAAAATTACAGTAATAACAAATTCGAAAAGAAATGGATTTTTTTAAAGTTATACATTTTTATTATTTTAAATATATATTATACTTCCAAATAAAGTGAAATCTATTCTATATAATAATAATGTGATTTGAATTAAGCACATATAATTTATTTTGGGGATCTATGAAATTTTTAATCACTTATGTTTCCAGAGTAATCTGCTTTTAATAAACTTTTATATAAATTTTTAATTAATTTAAATTTTTCATAATTTTTTTATAAGTTTTGCTTCGCAGTTCTGTTTTTCCTTTACATTTAAAAAATAACATAACAATAGCTCCAAAGAATAAATATTACAGAAAAAAGGAAAGAAAACGTATTAATAATTAAGGCCTATTAATCGTGGCCGCCATTGCCTAGTTCGGAATCGAGTCCTGGTGCCCCTGAAGACCTGCCGTGTAGATGGGTCTGATGCACGTTAAATCTGTTGAGGCTCAACGTCCTCCCATTGTCTATTTTTAAATACAATACAGAAAGTCATTTTTTTTTTATTTAAGGGGACATAGTACGATTCAATTGACAAAAATCGGTCAAAATATCAAACCTAAATTTTTTAGCCTAAATTATTCTTTATACATTTTTCTATAATCTCACAAAATTTGAAAACTTTAAACTTAAAAACGCAGAGTTATGATAGCTTTTATTCACATTTCTATGGCAAATCAAAATTTTAAACTGACTTATCTCAGAAAGATAAAATAACTAGTCTGTCTTCATTTAAAATGCTAAGGTTTTTTCTATCGTGCCTAATGCTTTGAATTTTTTTTACCTATTGCTAATAGTACATGTAATAAAAGATAGTATGCATTTTTTTCAAAGGAATACTAATTTTTTAAAAAAATAGTTGGACTAAGAATTTATACATTTTTTAAGGAATTTTCAATAAGCATTCATAAAAAGAAGTATTGTCCGAATACCAATCGTATTATCGCAAAACCCATGCCAAATTTTGTTATACGTGGTTTGATATGTACTTGTAAATCAAATTTCATGTGTACATAAATTTTTGTAGGAGAAATATTTTAAAATTACTTCACAAATTTTAAGTTTTTTCCTTAAAAAATTAAATGGTTAGCTTTTTATGAAATTTTGAGCACAAAATCGGTTTTAAGTAGTATGCGCATATAGGAGGCAACCAAAAAACTTTTGAAAATCCTTAAATTAAAAATTTTTGTGTAAATCATACCATGTCCCTTTGATTAATTGTTCGATTTGGTTATCATTTCTAAAATCCTTGATAAAATTTTAATGTCTTATTCTAAGCTGAAATTTCTGAAAAATATCAACAAATTATCACTACAAAGTAAGAACTCTGGCACCCCAGAACTCGTACAACGTAATCTGTCAAGACTAATAGCGGTAAATAACTATGCCCCTGAACAAAGCAATCCCCCTCCGATGCGGAAATCAAATCCCAAACAGCCCTTGGTGACACTCATAAAAACAGTCGAAAACGGTTTTTTCTCCGAAAATAGAGTCTCTCTTTGGGAAACGACAACAACAAAAGCCACTGACCTAACCAACTTGGCCCGAGAAAGATAAACTTCTAACTCTCACTACCTGGCTGCCATCGCGTAATCCTCCTTCAGAGCTAGGACCCTTCGATCCGAGGGGTATTTTGGGTGGAATCCTGTTGGCGGTGAACCAGCTCAAGGCGATCCCTTTCAACTGTTCGTGATTTGGATTATGGCCAGTAGGGATGATAGGGAAGAATTTAGCACAGAAAAATATTGTTTGGTGTGGACCACTTTCTCTCGTTCTATAATCTTCCGGATGGGGAAGGACCAAGGAAGAACTAAACTCATGAGGGGGTGTCAGCACTTTATCCCTCTCTTACAAAATCGGATACGATAGAATTCGAAAACAGGCTTATCTTAACATGCTGGAGGATAGTAAGAGAGAATTAAGTATAAAAGACGTATAGAGTATGTATAAACCAGCAATTTTCCACCGCTATGATGTAGTGCATTGGTATTCAGTAAGAGAATTATAGGTGTGTAACGAAAATCAATTTTAAAAAAGTAAATAAAGATATATATAAGTATAGATACATAATCAAAATTCATAAGCCAAATATACTAGCATATCAATAATGCGATGAATATATGTTTATTTTGAAAATAGGTAGTTACTTTAAAGCAAGGGTGCCAAACTCAAAGAGGCTAACTTGAACCAAACAAACAAGGTTTAACTTAAAGTGGGCCGCAAAGATAATCAATATTCATAGAAACAGATTTATTTCGAATAATACATTATAATAAACACATATAAAAGAACAAGACAAATTTAATATGAACGTCTTGACATTTCACATCTCTTCTCTGCTACTATCTTTCCTATTTTGGAAGAAATTTTGATATTTTATTATATATTATTGTGTGCCAATATATTGACTGGGCCGCAAAAATGCTTGTCGTGGACCACGAGTTTGACACCCCTGCTTTAAAGCATTCAATAGGAAGAAAGGAATGGGGAAAAAAATATTTTCTAGTTTTTCAGTGTCCCCTGTGTGTGAATTGAAATCCAATTAATAATTTAAAAATAAAAATCGATCATGACTGGAATCCTGGGAAGACTTTCCAATATCTTCTAATATTTAAAAACTTTCAAATAAAACTTTTAAAAAAATAAATCCTTACTATTTTGGTTTAAATGCTTAGAACAGATATTTCCTTAAATCAATGTTTAATTATAATAAACAAGAATATGTATTTATCTTCTATATATATATATGTGTGTGTGTGTAAATTATAATATTCTTTCTATTTCTTTTTCTAATGATATATTCGTTCTTATTAAAAATTTATACAGAGATCAATCGCAATAACTGCAAGAAAATAAGATTTATTCACGATACATAAATAATAATTAATTATTTTTACTAATTTTGCAAAAAGCATTTTTAAAATTAATCGGTTATTTAAAAAGGGCAAAATTAGAATCCTCCCCAAAAAACACAGCAGCAATACAGATAACAGAAACAAATGCATTAAATTTTTATAGTGTTTACTAACAATGAAAATTAAATAACATACATTTCAGCCGTAAAAATAAACGAGAGAAACTTTTCTGATAATACTGACAGTTAATGAGTACAATGAGTTATGACAATACTTCGAATCCTTACAGTTAATACACTTCGTGCAGCTTTTATTAATATTCGAGAATTAATTATGTCAAAGTTGAAAAATATGAAAAAGGCGAATTTTTATACCAGTCTTAATTTATATTAATAACAATTAAAAATAAGTAATATAAAAAAAATTCATGTCGATTCCTACTTAGATCATCAAAGAAAAATTTTATTTTAGCTACTTTTTATTAAATAGTTACAATTAATATAAATATGTATATGCATATGACAGAATCACAACATTAAGTGGTCATTAGTTTTTACTAATTATCAATAAAGTATCATATTGTCATCCAAAACAATCATGTATATAAAAATTTCAGTTTAACTGAGTGCTTTAAAACTTGAGAAAAAAAACCTTTTCATGTTTTGACACAAGTCGCCAAAAGGGTCGTTAAGTCACCAAAAATGATGCCAACGTGGTTGTGTGTATCTAATTCTTTAAATAATTAGTTTTAATCAATTAATTTTTATTAATTATAATTAAATTATTGTATTGTCATCCAAAATAATCATGTGTATAAAATTTCAGCTCAATTGAGCTCTTTAAAATGTATTATATTAACGATTGAAAATTCCACCAAGATATATAAATAAATAAATATATAGAGAGTGTGAGTTAATAGTGTAGGAATAGAATTCTCTAAAGTAGGCTGTTGTAGCCAAGTACAACCAACTCTTTTTTTGCACAATAGATACATTCCTTAGAAAACCGTGCAAAAAAAAAATCATGTAAAAAAATACATGCGACATATAGCAAATTTAGGGATACGTTCCACAACTTTAAAAGATCGTGCAAGATGAAAAATCTTTAATTATTTTCCTATAAAACCGTGCAAAAAAAGTAATAATAAAATGCATTTTACATATTTATGAAACAAAAGCAATTCATTTTTATTACAAAATTTTTTTTAATTAGTATACAGTGAAAATTGTACGTGCAATATATAAAAATACATACAATACAAATACAAACAATACATAAAAACTCAAGCTGAAATTAGGAATAAAACTAACAACTACTCATCGTTATTTGATAACAAGCTTGCACATTCTTTCGGATCAAAAATTATATGATCAGTAGATATATTAAGTATGTATAGCACAACTGCAGGTTTTGATTCGAATGAAGAATTTCGCTCGTTATCAACGGCGCAGTTGGATTTTTTGTTATTAACAAAATCTGTTATTAGAGGCTATTTTTTTTCTGGTTTCTCAAGTTGCTTATATAGTTCTTGATATCCCCTGCTACACAAAACTTATGTTTACGTTAAAATTATAATGCACGCTGTATGTGAAGGTCATGAGAAAGAAAATGTTCCATACTTGTAGCAAATATTAAGACTTCGCTAATTAAATCAGCTGTTAATGGCTGAACTTCACCTTCGACTTCTTAATAATCATAAACTGTCATAAATTCGATCAAATCGTCCTCATCCAAAGGACACGAATCAACAATTTTTTTTTTTTTGAGTTTCGTGCTAAAACAGTAAATTCGTGTAAAATGAAAACTTGTTAAATACGAGTACCGTGTTATTTTGAAATCGTGCAAAAAAGAGTTGGGGGGTGTATTATTGGTACCAAGCCGGCCGTTGTAATTTTAACCAAGTCACCTGTTCGAGTTCTCATTCCAATAAAGAACAATCGGGTTGATAGGAGGATGGGTGATGCACGTTAAATCTATTGGACTCAGAAATCTTACGTCAGCATGAAGTGGATGTGGAGTCAATTCAGAATGTCGACCTCAACATTTAAGCGTGGTTCAAAATTACGAAGTATATTGGCTGTAAAAAGAAATGTTTCTTTCGGGTGGAAATATGTCACCCGGAAGCCTTCATTACAACAAATAAAAAATATATATTAAGTAAACAAAAGAATAAAAAAATTATTATGGCCGTGGTAATTATGGGGTCATGGAAACGAAATCGTGACCAGTGATGCTTTGACGAGCCCCGTGTTCGATTTCTGATTCCATTGAAGACCTTCAGAGTAACAGGATTGTTGCACGTTAACTCCTTCCCGGTTTTTCCGAGCTGAAACGTACCATCCCGAGTGTAGCTCGGGCCCTGTGAAAATTTACTCTGTGCAAGCGGTCTTTCCCGAATTACTGCACGTGTTCTTTTTTCGAACAATTGAAAAGTACCACTCGAGGGAATTTTCTGCAAAAAGATGACGTCTTTCTGCTGAGCATCCCTTCAAGCTTGCCTGAAAGACACATTGTTGACTATATTCCCCCGACAGAGAAGAAACCTAATCCAACACCGCAGTGTATTATTTGCAGCTCAAAGAGAGACAGTAAGGAAAGATGGTAAGAAAAGGAACAAGATTCTACAGTCCAGATTGCGATGTCGGGTTATGCATAGTACCGTGTTTTCGAATTTATCGTACACGATCAAATTTTGATTAATAATTTCATAATCAGTTATGTAAATGCAAAAGATTAAATAAAATTTGTAATGCAAGATAAAAGTTAGGTATTCTAAGCTTTATATTTATAGTTTAGAGTATGAATTGAGTCCAAAATCGAATGATTTCTACCATGCAGAAAGCCAACTATACAGGTAAATTATCATTTATTTAAATAGAATTTTTAGGAAACTTTGAATGTGAATGGTGCTATTATTTTTCAGAGGATATGTATGTTTGAAAATAAACATGAAAAACTGACGTTTTTTTTATCCATTATCCAGAAATAAAATGAGCCTGGATGGGGTTAAATGTTTCCAGAATAAAAACTTTTTCTTTGGAGAGATGTGGGTAGAGAGAATGAAGCAACGGATTAGACCTTATACCATCATCCTACCATCCGTATTGGCTGTAATTAGCCAACCCTATGTCGAGCAGTAATAGCAACTAGAAACGGGGAATCCTATGTAGAAACCTATGTGTAGTACTACATTTAATCAGACTAACCCCTGTCTGCTCAACGGCGGATCAACCCTCATTGTACAAATTATACAACTGTTTATACTCATTGCTCAAATTGTAAAACTGTAATTTGACATGTATTGTGTAGTTCTCTTTGTTTTTAACATATTGTAAGCTGGTAAAAAACTAAATTCAAGTCTTCATCTTCTCATTTTAACTTGTACTTCAGTTAACAGCATCTTCAAAATCAATGTCCCTAATAACCTTTTCTTCTAAATTGCATTTAATTATTATTCCGTCTTTGCTTTTACACCTCGGCAGAGCCTCATACAGTTGTCCACGAGTAAATTTTGTTTCCTTCGGTATTACACATAAATCAACTTTTTCAAAACTCTGCCACTGTAATTTATTTACAGTCATGGCAAATGCCAATCTTACAGGGCATTGCGTACGTTTCAGTAAGAATGACATTGCCAAGTCTCTTCGAGTGTCTAGTGTCATTAGGGATTGCAATATTGGATCAAAAGTTCAATACCGGTATTCGGTATTTTTAAGATCTTGATACAGGTTTTAATACCGGTAGTAGAAGTTTTAGGGGAAAAAAAGAAAATACGGGTGTTTCTTTGTTTTATTCACCAGTTTTATTAGAGAGTGTAAATATCACGAAAAATTAATTTGTAATTTTTAAACTATAACAGCATATAAAGAATCACATAAAAAGAAAAAAAAAACTTTTTATCTATTTGAATCACAAAAAAAGTGCAAATATTACTATTCAGTCTGTGGTACTATTACAAATTTTTGAAATTTGATCTTAAAAAACATAATGCATTAATTGTATTGTCATTAAGCCTGGAACGTAATTATGTGAAAAAATTAGCAGCTGTCGAAAACGCTCTTTCGGCATCTAAGCTAGTTGGTAATGTTGTTAGCAATACGCAATATACCTTTCCAAGTATTTACCTCTAAATCCTTCATCTTCAAACAAATCGATTTCTCGTGGGATAGTTTTGGATATAGCTGATTTTTCTATTGTATTTTGGTTTGCTAAATTTTTTTTAGTTATAGCCAATTTTAATTTTTATTCAAGAGACAATTCCTTTTCATTATCGACATTAGGGTCATAATCATCTTCGATAACTGTACCGAATTTTTCTGAATGCGGATAAGGTTTGTGGGTAAAGAAATTTAAGAAAATTTACTATAAACTTGATAAAATTTAAATTAGTTAGTCTCTTTTCTTCTTTTTCTTTTCATTTATAAAATCATGATCATATGTTAATACAAGTATGATATGCAAATACCAATTGAATAACAAACTCAACCAATTTAGAAAATATCTAAATATTACGCACTTTCTTCACAACTACAACCTTGTTTTCACAGATACGAATATCAGACTACGAATCCTGCGCGTGTGCTGTATCACTCTGAGCTGTAACGGAATAGTTTTGGCCCTCCTCCTTCGATGATTCACATATTTTATCATTTTTCTTGATTGTATGATGAAACTTTATATTCACAGTATAATTAATTTCGCCAGTTAGGGTGACATAAAAACAAAAACGTGTACTATTTTGTTAGGTTGACGATCCCTGAACATATTGTGGAGACAATTTTAAAAAATTCTTGTAAATACCGAAAAACCGGTATTTAAGCTTGTGAATACCGGTATTACAAAATTGTAAAAAAGGCTTAAAATACCGGTATTCGGTATCCGGGTGTACCGGTAGTGCAAACCCTAAGTGCGATCTCTGGTATACACACAATTTCGCCTTTCTTATCTCTTGATAAAATTTCACACTGTAGTATATTCTTATGAATATTTTCATAACCAATCTTGCACAATGACACAGTCCATCAGTAATACACAAATTTCGTGATTTCATGACGATACAACCTAATTTCAAATTAAGTTTAGCGGGTGGCATTCCCGATGAAGTGAGTGATGATAGAAATTCAGGCGAATACTGTAACTTATTCTCTAACAGTGTCAAGAAAAACTGTTTTTATATATAGCGCTATAACATTATTTATGAAAAAATAATTTATGAAATACTATATCATCTTATTTCTTTGTATTCTGCACTAGACTTTTCAAATAGAAAATGAACTAAAAATAAATTACAATCTATGTTCTTAACTTGAGGATTGCATCGGAATATTTCTCAATACTCTTTTAAAGATTATGATCTCTTAATAAAGTCTATGGAAAATAAAACTATGATTCTAACATATACATATAGTACCATAAAGCTGTCTGCGTAATATTGAAGAACAGTATCAGAATATTGTTTTTTTCTAAGTATAAAATGTTTCAATATTAATATTGTTTTCTGACTTGGCTAATCTATAAACAGCAGCGTAGTCTATTATTCACCTTTTTTCAGTTTAATTAATTCGTTGTTTTCTGATGTAAAATTTGTTTCGTTTTTCGTTTCCTTTTAATGCAATGCTATCGAATGGGAGATTATTATTCGATAGCATTACTTATTAAAAAAAGTAATGCTATCCTATTACTTATTAAAAAGTCTATTATATATACTTACTAAAAAATTCATGTTTATGCAGTATCTTAAATATTAAAGACGCATTATATGAAAAGGATATATGTATTAAAAATAATACCACGAATTTGCATGAAAATTGGAATTTCTGCCATTTTTCTGTGCCGAGTTTGCTTCAAGTACTTTAACATTTCACGACGACAGCCTTCAGCGCAAAATATTGAAATTGGAAAGAAAAGAAAAATGATGCATAAAATTTTCACCGCCATATTAAGAACTACAGTTAGAAAAAATAATGAAATTATTACAAAAATAACAAAACGAATTTTTTTCAGATCTTCCATGAACTCATGTTATTACGCACAACTTTTCAGAAATTACATTGTGATGGAAAATAATGAGTAAGGAATATGCATAAATGTAAAAATGTATGATTAAATGTCTTTTAATTTTTCTATTGTTTTGTTTATTTGTATATATTTTTAATTTTTTCTGGAATAAGCAAATATATTAATATTGCAATTAATATTTATAGAACCATATTTTTTGTAAGAGCATTTTCGAAATTTTCAAAAAAACTTTGTGATGCCAATTAAAATTTATTCAGTAATTTAAAAAGAACTAAGTTCTTAGAAAAAATACATAATAATAATAATAATATTAATAAAAAAATAATGGGAGTGAATATTTATCACAAATATGCATACCATTTAGTGGAAGATGCTTTTGTTCCCTGAAAACTTAAATAGTTAACGATTAAAAAAGTATCGATTAAATTTCATCAACTTCTTTCGACAATTTTCTAGAATTTTTAAAAGAATGAATGAAAAATTATTCAAAAGAGCACGATTATATTTTCTTCGTCATTGATTCATTATGATTCGAAATAAAATAGAATTCGGTAGAATTTATGAAACTCAAAAAACAAAACAAAAAAAACTGCAAACTATTTTTTGAAGGGGGAAAAAAACGAAACAGAGATTTAATGCTTTGTTTTTACTTAAAGTGTTTACTTGTTTCTAAGTTCTACAAATCTCCTTAATTTAATTTCAGGAAGTTGATGTGCAATAGATTTTCAACACACGAATTTCAAATTTTAAATATCGTTTGCACATCGCCTTTTTGATTTTCAATTATTTAAAAACAAGCTTCTTATAAAAATCGTTTTCAAAATAAAACAAACTGCTTTCAAAAAAGCTTTTTAAAACAAGTTTTAAGTATTTTATTGATGCTTCATTTAATATTTTCAGCAATAAAGATTTTTTAGATACATCGGCAAAGAATACATAGTTGAACTGAACAACAAAAACTGAATTAAAAATAAACAACAGAGAATAAATTAATAAAAGATACAAAAAGTGATCAATATCACTAATTTAGAACTGTTAGAATTCTCTCAAAATACTTAAATGTATTCTAAATAATAAATGATAAATACACAACTTAGAAATAAAGATTAAATTTTAAGATTCGAAATAATTTTAGAATGATACGGAATCAATATGTTTATCAAAAGTAGATATACTGAACAATAAATGTATGGATGAATGCTATGTATGAATATTAATCACTGTTATTTGAGTATTTAATATTAATAGAGTATAAAGGATTTATATAATGTAAAATATGAATATACAAAGTCATGGACAAGAAAAAGTAAAAGTGCATTATTTACCAGGACCTCTTATAAGAAAATTAGAAATGCTAAAACTTTTTAAACAAATTATTCTTATTATTTTGAAAATAACGATTATTTGATTTTTATCAATTAAGAATTTCAATTATTCTACGTTTATTCAAATTCAACGATAATGTGTATTTAAAATTTTTCCTTTTTCAAAAAAATGTAGAATACAATTTATCTAATTGCATTACCAGACAACTAACTTCTCTGATATTTTATCTTCAAATTTATTTGTATTCATGTTCTTCTCTAATTTCAATGACTCAGTTGCTTATAGCTAATTTTGTTTAATCAATTGTAAGTTAAAATTATTTTTAACGGTAAACCGTTTCTAATTAACTAAATGTCTAGAAATGCTTTTAATGATTATGAAATGCAATTATTTTGAAAGACTCAATGCAATCAATTATATTTATATGAAATATTTAATTAAATTAGTAATTATCTGCGCTTGCTTGAAGATTTTTCTCTGTTTTTCTTTAATGTATTTAATTAATATATGAAAAAATTGTGTTACTGATCACAAAATATGATATTATTGTATTATTAAAATATTTCTTTGTCTGTAAATAAAATGTAAGTATAAATAAAGATTGCTCAAATGAAAAGTGGGAAAGTTCTATAGAAAGAATAATTTCATTGGAAATCACAAGAAATCGCTTTGAGGGTTGTAACATAGGACCCATCGTTTCGTTAGTAGGTCTGTCATCACTCTAGAAATAACGTGGTTGATTCTTGAGGAAGTCTGCCCAGCTTCCTTCACTTCATCGTCCAAATGAAAACGTAATACTGTTTCAAGTGACCCAAGGGCCTGGAAGTTACAGGGTGATAAATCCGGACTGTACGGCTGTTGTTCTAACATTTCTTAGTGGATTTTTTTGAAGTTAACTTGGTTTCATGGGAGACATCTGGGTGGATATTGTCGTGTAGATCCGACATCGTTTGCAGCCCTTCTCGAAAACTTTTACACCAACTGTTCCAAGATGTTCGACCTGAACAGTGCTCGCCGTAGGCTGTCCCTATCCGTCGAGAGATGCCCGCTTTAAACTCATCTCCTGCAATCGGAAACCGTACTACCGCACGTTGTTCGGATCTGGACACATCCTTAGATAACACGACTTTGCTTTCAACTAGTTTCCTCTGCCACTAACAGGTTTCACTGTTAAACATCGTATGCGATGTACACTTCTTACCGTCTTTCGTGTCCCTGTTTGGTGGCTCTGCTATAGCTGCATTCATTCTGACGCAATCTCATTTGTCCACTTCTCATTGAAGCAACCCTTATAGAATCTATTTTTAGAAAAAATGAGTGTGTTGGTTATTTATTTAACACGGAACTCCTTAAGGTATCCGATTACGTTCAGGACCGTGATTTTGCAAAAGCGTATAAATGGATAATATTTGATATTTGGTGTCACTTTGATTAGAAAATGTATGTAAAATTGTTTTATGAATAGTATTAAAATAAAAAAATTATTTAAGTACAATATTTTGACAAAAAATGAACCTAGAATGACTAATTTTCAAAATATTCTCCTTTTGTGAAAAGTGCTTCTATTATAATAATAATTTGCCTGTATATAGCTCAGACCTCTGTACAGAGGCTCAACTAGAATTTTTGAAATATATAACTTAGAAGGGGGTTTATCCATGTTTTACGACAACAGAGGGGAGAAATGTTAAGAAAAAAACGCCGATGATTATTTCAATGGGTTGTAACTCTGAAAATAATGTAAATTTTTCAAAAATCATAGTTGAGCCTCTGTACAGAGGTCTGAGCTATATACAGGCAAAATATTATTATAATAAAAGCATTTTTCACAAAAGGAGAACATTTTGAAAAAAGGTTATTCTAAGTTAATTTTTTGCCGAAATAGTGTATTTAAATAATTTTTTTTTCAAAATGTGTGTCCTGAAAACAATATTATACGTGTATTCTAATCTAAGTGACACTAAATATCATGAAAAGTATCCATTTATGCGCTTTTTTAAAATCACGGTTCCGAACGCAGTCAGATACCTTAAAGCAACACAAAAGTTATTGGTGACGGACCTCTGAATTTTGAACCATTGCCAAGTGATGGTCAACTCCTCTAAAAGTAGGAGTTTTTGCGTCAACGATATTTGATAAACACGACTCGTACGACGTACTCTGAAGCAATACAGGAGCTATTGGTGACGAACCTCCTAATTGTGAGCCCCGATGAACTGAGATGACACCCCCTTCTGCTAACTACTGTGTGGACTTTGAGCCTGGGCAGATTTAACGTGCATCAATCCTTCTTTACGGTGGTTCTTTAGTGGTACTCTCGGGCCCGGGACTCGACAACGCCGGCAACGAGCTCGCGACTATGACCACTCGGCTACTGTTGTCAAAATAATTCTGAAATACATGAACAAAAAACTGAAAAATATTTTCATTTTTCAGTAAATAAAAATTTCAATGGATTTGGGCTTTTACTTTTTTGTTGTTTTGAGAATAGAAATAATTTTTAAATATTAACTGTTACTAGTATTATTAGTATTCAGAATTATTACTTGCTTTTTTTAATGCTAAATGAAGAATACGTAGCTGTTATACCATGAAATTTCTAGAACCAAACGCCATAGATTCATGATAGCAGCCATGTTTAAAACGTTTCGGAGATAATATCACTGTAAAGTAAAATGCTTAATTCATTTGTACATATCATTTAAACAACATTTCCACGCATCAAATAAATTTCGCAAGAGCGCAAAAAGTGTAGTTGAATATCATGTTACGTAATTCTGCAATAATAGTAATTACTCAATAAGTGTAATTTTATATGAAATAATTAGCTGAATAGCTAGCATTAAAGTTTTTCGAACACACTGAACATCTATATTAAGGTAATTGCTTGATAATTTTCAAATGTGAATATTGTTTCCCCCTTTAAAAAAAGAAAAAAAGAACATGATTGTGTTGAAAACGACAATTCGAATTTTTTTAAAAGAAGAGTTTACTTGCGAAATACTTTTTAATTGCAAAAAAAAAAATGTCTATTATCGCGTTTAATTATTTTTTACTGCCGATTTTCAAAGCGCAGGTTAAATTACATCATTTATTTGAAAAGTACTATTAAAATTATTTTTGTTCTCACAAGAAAGTATTTTTGGTGCTGTGCATGCGCACAACTGTTGTTGTATATTGCGCACGTGTTTGTGATTGTCTCAAATGGTAATACTGTTGTCTCCAATCCTTTCTTACACTTCTTTGTCCATATCTGGTGCTTATGCATGAATTTGACTTCGTGTTTTTAATAAATATTTTTTGAATTTAAAAAGAATCGCTCTTCACCTTGGGACTAGATACTTAAAGTGGCCTATATATCAACGGTTCTTCCCCAGAGCCCTTCTAGGGTGTCTGCGAAGCTCTCTAATTTGAAATTAAGTTTTCTCTCTTTTACAAACTTTGAAAGGCCAAGTGGAAAAATTGAAAGATGAGCCTACCTAGAACAGATCACTAAATTGCCCCCAATGAATTGGAACATGCATTTCCATCAAGAATATTAATTCAGTTTTTTTATTGTTTGCAACTACGCAGTCATTACTACAGCGTAATATTTTTTAAAAATATACTCTTACTATATGGGATTTACTTACCAATGTGGACTAAATTTATGTGACGTCATAGTCACATGATAACTGAGTCACGTGTTTTCAGCCAATCAGCTCATAAATTAATGCAACGTCATATTTATATGATAAATATAATCACGCATTTCCAGCTAGTTAGTTCATGTGTGTGTGTGCTTCACTGTTACCAACTTTTGCTTTTTGCAAAAACATTCTTTTAGAAAGTACATATTTGTAACGATATAATAATGCACATAGTTAAACAAAATGCACTTAATTTAAAATTATTCGTATAATGTAAGTTTTTTTAATTTTGAAAACTATTTGAAGAATTTTAACACGTGAACTCTTTACCCAGTCATATCAAATTTTAAATGTGATCTAAACTTTACAAGTTGAACAACTAGTATGTCAATTTTTAATCAATGGGAAACACATGATTGCCTTTATCATGTGACCATCATGAATTTAGTCCATTCATGACGGTCACATGATAAAGAAAAACACGTGTTCTCCATCGAATTCAGAACAAATTTCAAACTAATTGTACTTGTTCTATTTGTAAAACTTGGATAAAATTTCAAACTTTATAATGGACTCGATTTATCTGACGTCATAATCACATGATGCTACGTTAAACAAACACCCACGTGTTTCATTCGATTGAGTATTTTGGCGGAATTTTCGGATTTGTATCTACTATCACATGTATCAAAATGAAATACTGTAGCGTATTAAATTGCCCTAATGAATGTTGGATGAAAAGTTTTTTTTCGGTTTCCACTGAAGAATCCCTATTTATTTAAAAAATTATACAAAACTTGGGTCGAACAAACTTCAAACCATCTAACTATTCATCAGTATGCTCCGATCATTTTGAACAAACATGCTTTATGTATCAGCCTTTCACCAACAGAAGGACATTAAAACAAAATTCAATTAACACAAAATTTTTCCGAGCCACCATCTAACCCAAAGAATTTTGCAGAGAACGGAATAAATCTTCACAGTCACAGAAATTAAAAGATATTCCAAAAGACATATTCGACTGAAATGTGAGCACTTTTTAACTTTTTCGGTACTTACGTACTATCGCAACAATTCGCCAACTTTCAAGGTAACTCACCAGTTTGGCTACTCCGATTTCGCATGTGTCTTGCGTTAAAAATTGGCAATCATATACTTCGTTTCATATACTGTCACCAATAGGTTGCGATAATGCGTAAGTACCATTATTTCACTTTCAATACTTTTTTTTAATCAAATACGGTGACGATATTTAAAGTTTTAAAAACAGTCTGAAATATTTTCTGAACATTTTGAATTCAAAAATTTTTTATTTTGCAGACATAAAGAAATATATGTAATAAAGTGTAATAGGATTAGCTGTTATTGTTTAGTTGATAGTCATGTTATAATCAGCAAACGATCGAAGCACCCTCTGGTGATGAATCGACCCCATAGGGTAAATAAATTTCAAAAAAATATATATATATATAAAATTTCTTCAAAAGATTTTAAAATAAAAAAAAAATCTTATTTCATGGATGTATTTTTAAAATAAAATGTATTTTGTCTACCTATGTGCATTAATTTTGTTGACAAATTTGTATTTTTTAAAGAAAGTTTCTACAAACAGCGAAAGTTGGCAACAACGAAGAGCATGAACTAATTAACTGGAAACACATGATTGCTTTTATCGTATGACTATACCGTCACAGGAGTTTTTGAACTGATTAACTAAAAACACTTGGTTATCTTTATCATGTGACTATGACTTCACACGAATTGAACCCATTGAGTTACCCCAAAAAGAGTTGTTATCCTTCGGGTTAAATTATTCCAGCTTACTTCTGAGTTCCATTTTGTTGGCTGAACAATTGAGCATTCTTAGGGTCTTTATTGAATGAATTCTAGACAGTAAGTTTCGAATTAATTCTATAGAACTAAATAATTAACTCTTAACACTAAGCAATGGATATTGCTTTAAATAAATCAATAATACTTAAAAAAGGTAAGTTTTTAGCTTAAAAATTTATTTATGTGTATTGTTGCTTAGTTTTTCAAAAATACATTACTTTTCATTCTTACAGCAAAGTGATTTTAAAAAAAGGTGTAATTTAGACCTTTGTTTTAAGATAGCACAAAATAGTTCTCATGAAATAAAAAATGAATCTTTTTCAAATATGCATGAAGAACAATTCACAGCGCCTGCATCTAGTAGTGATAAGAATTTTATAAAGAGAAAGCATTTCTAAGAAAATTTATTCAGCATATACTGTTTGAATACCGAAAGTCCTTTGCATAGAATTTCAAATGAAATCGATGTGCGAGATCCTAAAATATTCGAAATTCCTATCAAGATCTTTCTTTAGAGAAAAGGAGAATTTTAGGGAGAATTTCGTTTTCTACAGAAAGTCTTTGATTTGTATTTGAGAAAGTAAACATTTCCTCGAGCAACAGAATAGGCTCAAAAGAGCAATCGAAATTGTTATTTTGATCGTGGAATACGCATACATACTAATATTCAATAAGGTTTTCAAAGTTAAAATAAGCAAAAATTGTGTGAAAATACAAAAAAAGTCATATTTTGTAGCTATAAAAGAAAGATGCAAAATTAATAAATATAAATCTTAGTTTGAAGCACAAAAAGTATATAAAATCATTAAACAAGTCATCATTCACTTGCATGTAAATAAATATGTAGTGAAAGAGTTTCGGATACAAACATAAGAGAGTAAATTGAATTACAACTAATTGAATTACCCTGTTAGTATTTACTCTTTGAAATTGTAGAATATTTAAATATTCAAATTTTCTCAAAGACACGAACGCAGACTTGAAATGCCATCTGGTACAACAGAAAATTGATCCGATTTCAATTCAACTTCGAGAAGCTAAAAAACACCTCTCCATTTATCATACGGAATCCTCAAAATTCAGATATACTTATGAAATATGCAATTTTTCAATGCTTAACGTACGATAAAAATCTCTTAAGTACTGAAATAAGCGTAGAGGACGTATTATAGACTATTTTTTTAAGAAAGACCAAAAAAGAAATTAATTTATCCAAAAATAGTAAATAGTATGTAGTTTATTATGGAGAAAAAAAAAATTCAGAATAAAGTATTAAAATTAATACATCTTCTAAACAGAAATCTATAAAATTTTATGTTATTCTGTTCCATTTATTCATTCAACGATGACAATCTCAAAGGACGAATTATAGCAATAACATCTTTCCAGCTTAAAACACGTACTGAACAATTACTTCAAGAACTGACAGGCTGACTTGTAATAAATTGTACTCTGCGTGTACTACAGTGTCATTTATCCATTCTCAATCAGTAAGAAAAATTCTTCCGGCAGAATTAGATATAAGCACCTGTCCTGTGATGACCACCTGCTGCATCTGACCGCTTCGACTTGGATAACCGAAACATAGGATTTCCTCCTTTCCTATGTATATATTGCTTATAACTACAAATAATTCGCTTGCAGATGTAACTTAGTATATTAGTTAAGTTGCCATTTCTCTGTACAAATTTGTGAAAGATCATAAATATTCATTTATTAGGGGTTACAAATACTAAAGAGAGTATGCTTCCTTTTTAAAGTTTTGGATTTATTTATTTATTTTATTTTTTAATTTATTTAGTATTTACCGATCTATATGTTCCACTTGATACGGAACATATTTTTGTAGAGAATAACCGGGTTAAAATTTTATAACGATTTATTATTTTTATTATTATTTTTTTTTGTTCTTAATAATTAATAATATTAACCTAAATTTTACTTAAAGGGTACCACTACATGCTGGAAAGAACAATGTGCCAAAATGAAGACTTTTCTTTTGGACACTCCTGTATCTTTTAAAATTTTTAATAGAGCTTAGATTTTTTTGTGTTCTGGATAAAAATATTTTTATCATTCAGTAGAGCTGCAGAAGTAATATTTTAGGTCAAATTTTGTTTTCTTCTTAATTTAAGCTAAACATAATTTTTGAGATCTTATAACAAATGCTTATGTTTAGGTACTATTTTTTTTTTAAAAAAATATGTCTTAAGTATGTAAAATATTTTTACTCCTATTTTGAACCTCCTACTATTTTTTAAGTAAACCATTAGTATAGTTTCCGTAAAATTATGGACATCTGTAACTTTGAAAATTTTTATTTTTCCCTTTTTCATATGTAAAACTATTTTTTATAACTAATCAATACTTAGACTAGAAGGATTTTATGCATAGGTATCCTGCATAAAAGTACAAAAATTTGGTACCATATAGTGTAATAATTAAAAAAAAAGTGTACCTAAAGGCAAAAAAAATATGCTTTGGAGAAAAAGAGAAAAAAAAACTAAAAGTAAAAATGTTTTCACAAATTATACATTCAATAAATATTTTCCTGTCCATTTTCCGTACACCTAAAATGATACTTTAAGCATTCTCTAGTTACAAAAATTCTAGTTTCAATTAATTCTAGTTTTCAATTAAATTTACACGAATATAATTTTGTCAAACATATTTTCATTTGCTTACCATTTTGTATAAAAATATTTCGTGAATATGCAAAATATGGTACTCACATTTATAAAACTATAAACAAAACATATTTAAATAATTTTTTGATGAAATATTTCCATAATTTCTCTGAAAAAAACATAAAACTTTAGTTTTGGAAATTTCGAGTTTTCCCCCCTTTTTTTTCATGTAAAGCTATTTTTTGAAACATAAGACAATAAAAAGAAGAAAAATATTATTGTTTCTTTCAGATAAAAACAAATTAATTGTTTACATACATCAAACACAAAAGAAATTATCTTTTAAAATGTGTCAAAAGAGGCCTGGTCGTATGTTTACATTTTTATCAACTTTATTTTTCATATTTTAAGCTTATTTTATCAACGAACGTATAACTGTTAAGCATTTTTAGATTCAGAAAAACATGCACCATTTTTTAAGACTAAAATAAAAAAATCTGTTTTTTGAATGTGGATGATATCCTGGTTAAAAGGAATAAAAAAAAAACTTCAAAAAGATTACTAGAAAAAATCTAACTGTGAACACATATTGGTAAAACAAATAACGATCATTAATTTTTTAATATGGAATTTTTTATGGAATATAGAGCCGTCTGAAAAAATTGCAGTTACTTTGTACTTTTCTCATTTCTTTCTTTTTTGTTCCATAACGAGCTACAGTGAAATACATTTAACGCGAAAACGCTTAAGACGAAATATCGGTTAACACGAAATAATATAATGATCTCGACCAGGGCCGCTTTTCCGCTTAGGCATACTAGGCACGTGCCTAAGGCGCAAAAAATTGGAGGGAGAAAAAGAGAAAAAAAATTGAAATTACAGAGCGAACGTACCACCGCTTAGCAAATCGCGAGAAAAACATTTCTGCCCTCAAGAGAGTAAGGACTGAAATGAGATCTACTATGGAAAATGAAAAGCTTAGCAGTGTGATGTTGCTATGCGCTCAAAATGATATTGCGATGGAAATTGATTACAATAAAGTTATTAATGATTTTTTCGAAAAAATAATTCGTTTTTCGAAGAAAATCTTCGTTGTATAAGTACAATGACAGCGATTCAGCAAAGAATAAGAATGTCAAAAAGTAAAAGATAATAAAGCGATAAGCGATGAAAAAGATGAACAGTTTGAAAATAGTTCATACAATAATGTATACTCTATACTGTAATGTAACGATTTCATTAATTTACTGTACTAATTTACAAAAGGGGGAGGTCTCCGTGATGCCCTAAAGTAAGAAATGAACAAGAGTGGCCAAACCATACTACTCTTCTTTCCTTACGACTGTCAGTCCATAACACGGTGGGTCCATAGGTAGAGAAAGATTATTCAAACATCAAAAACAAAGAAAGGGAAAAGAATAAGAAAGTTAAGGTATCCGACTACGTTCAGAACAGTAATTTTTAAAAGCGCATAAATGGATAATTTTCATGATATTTAGTGTCACTTAGATTAGAATACATGCATAAAATTGTTTTAAGGATATTATGACGAAAAAATGATTTAAATACAATATTTTTGGCAAAAAATTAACTTAGAATAACCTTTTTCAAAACGTTCTCCTTTATAAAAATGCTTCTATAATAATAATATTTTTCTTATATAAAGTAAGACCTTTCAGATGGCAGGTCTGAACAGGATTTTGAAAAATTCACTCAGGGGATTACCCTATTGAAACAATTATCGGCGTTTTTTCTTAAAATTTGTTCTTTCCTCTCTGTTGTTGTAAATATGGACAAATCTACTTCTAAGTTATATGTTTCAAAATTCTAGTTCAGCCTCTGTGCAAGAAGCCTGAGATATATACTCTGGCAAAATATTATTATAATAGAGAAGCATTCCTCATAAAAGGGAGAATGTTTTTGAAAATAGGTCATTCTATGTTTTATTTTTGTCAAAATATTGTGCCAACTAATTTTTATTGTAATAATATTCTTAAAACAATTTATATACGTTTTCTAATCTAAGTGACACTGAATATCATAAATATTATTAATTTATAAGCTTTCGCAAAATCACGGTTTCGAACGCAGTCGGATACCTTAAGGGAAAATCCCTCCCAAAACAAAACAGGAAAAGTAAGAACTGCAGAAGGAAGGGGGGGAGCACAGCTATTGAAATGCCTATTGTGCCGGGCAGGTTAAAAATAGCCCTGGTCTCGACACAGTACTATGTATATTGCCGAACGCCCTACCGCTTGCCAACGTCGCATATGGGTTTTGTGATGCCATTAAACACAAATCACCTTAAATACACATCAGCGACACAATCGGGAGTTACATTCTAAAAAACACGTAAATGAATGTACGAGGTGTAATCTCTGTGGTAAAAGTTAAAAATTCGTTGGCCAATTGGGGAGGATTCTCCGCTCTTGTGCACGCTACTGATCTGCCATCAGATCAATGCGTGACTACAGACTTTCACGAGCAGATAAGCTTAGAAACATTTTCAGTTGCTTCTTTGGACTATAGTTGTGAGCATATCTGGTATGTGGTTGATCCCCATTTATTTGATCTACCTTAGTTTCAGTCAAAGGACCATCAATACAATTTGGTTTAAAGCATGTTGATGATTACCCTGAGTCTACTTTGTTGTGTTGCTGCTGGTATCGTCCAAAGATTTGGTTCTACACCCTCCTGAACCATCTCCATTTTCAACACTATATTATAAAATTATCTCTTCACGTAAATAAAATCACTTATGTACATATGTATTCACTTATGTACATATGTATTAATTTCAATATGATTCTACCTACTCTTTCATATAAAGTTGCATTTCCTATCTCGTACAGTGCGGAATATGTAGAATATATGATACTATTTACTAAACCATACCTCATACCAACTTTTCTTCTCTATCTTTTACTTTACGAGTAAATTGATCTTGTAAGAACTTTTATGAAATAAAACTCCCTCCGAAATCTGATCTTTTTCGTAACATAAAAACTCTAAAATGTCAAGAGAACATAAAATGTCAATACACTTACTCCGTGTGTGTGTTTCACAAAAGAGAATAAAAAACATATTTATTAATGCTGTTCTACTCAATGGAAGGAAAACATTCGACTATAACGACCTTTGAGCACGCTGGATAAAATGTACTTGCTGTAACGACTATATGAAGGAAACAGAGCACATATATTTTACAAAAAAGCTATGCTTACTAATGGAAAACTCTATAGAAAATTCTGGGAAACCGAAAAAATCAATATAATGTGATCATTTTACTCCATTTAGGTAATGTATAAAAGTTACTTTGGAAAAATATATATGTACAATCCTTTCAAACGATAAGAAGTTTGGAAATGGATAAAAGGTATTATCTCAGTCTTTAAAAATATACGATAGCGAACTCATTTTCATAACGGGTATAAGCTATTAAATGTAAAAATTGTATATATGTTAGAATAAACCCAAACAAAATTTTTTTTTCATAACTGAGTAAAATATTAAATAATAATAATAATATATGTATATATATACCACTCACGTATCACCCTTAAAGGTTTGAAAAATGGAGAAATATCAATTTTTTCCTCAGTTCTAAATGTTCACATTTTAATCTCAAATTACAGAATTATGTACTTTAAATTCGTAAATCAGAACCTTTATAATTTATATATCTTTTTAAAAATGTGTTAATGATATTATGCTTAAAATTTATTTCTTTTTATATTAATGTTTAACACATATTACTCTCTTAATCCGATTTTTTATTTGGTAATTATTAGGTCCAAAAAATATCCCTTTTTATTAAATCTGTATTTAAATTTTGTCTTCAACAAATGTTAATTTCGATTTAAGGGATTTCAACAACTAAATTAAGTATTTAGAGCAACTTTCTTGAGAAAATTCTCCAAAAAATGTTCAGTTAAAACTAACTTACGGTTCATAACCATATGTCTACATAGATGATAATAATAACAATGAGAGAAAGAGACAGAAACGTGAGAAAGTCGAAAAGTAAAGGAACTTTTACAATTTCCTCTCCAAGGTTTGGCAACAGCGCTAGTATCCAGCGCTGAATGAGGGATAGTGGCAACACTTCTATACAATGCATCACCCGTCTTCCCTTGTAGTCGTTGGATTGTTGAGACCTTCAACTTCCATGTTGAATGGTATGCTACACTCCATCGTTCATTGTCGATCTGCTCCAAGGAGGACAATGGTGAAGTTTGTATGCCTGAGTTAAGTACTAGCCATCCTTTCCTTCACTGTGTGACGGGCTCACGTGTCATTTCTTTAACATAACCTCTGGGTTCTTTGGTGGCCAAGATCAACGGCAACTCTTTTCCAACCAAAACCCAAGAAGCGAAAGGTGAACAAGAAATGCAAATAAAATAGCTTTTAAAATAACAGAAGTTTCAGTAAGTGGGATGGCAATTTTGGGGAATGGTATGTGTGATAGAGAATAGTGTGAACTGACAGCCAGTTGTGAAGTTACCTGGAAAGGAAGCCATTAATACAAGGTGCATACCATTGCCCGCTTGCCCAGACGTTTCCACATAAGGATTGAATCTAAGTTTGGATTAAGGTAGGACTGATTATTTGATATTAGCACTTGTAATATTATTAGAAGTGAGAGTAGGCGGATAAAATAATTATAACTTAGAAATGTCTAAATTACGCGATTCGGTTTAACTATCTTTTCCATGTTTGTTCCGCAGATTCTCGCTTGGTAAATTGTATCTAAATTGATGCCAGACTTGTTAGAGTTCTATTCTTAATAAGTCATATTAAAATTAAAATGTCTATTCCTTTGCAAATCCTACACCTCTGGCTCTTTATTAAAGATACGGTCACCGGGGCGGTGCATCACAACATACCACTAAACGACGCGTATCGTGGTTGGTATCGATACGGTGCGTCGCCGGTGATGCTCAAACGTAAGGATCTTCGCAGGCGTTACGCGTAGAACGGCGATCGCGCGGTTTGACCGGCGGCTGCAGCAGGATGAATAATTTCCGAAGGCTTCACACTTTTTTCAAACAAAAACGAATCGCTGCAAACCATTGGTGCCGGAATCAGCAGGCTATCATGTTGAACGGTCCCAACGATTCAACATGAATTCAATTGTTGTTCCCCCCAACGATTACGAGGGAAGACGAGTGACGCATTGTATAGAAGTGTTGTCGACTACCCCTCATTCAGCGCTGGATACTAGGGCTTGGAAAGAGAAAGTGGAAAAGTCCCTTTACTTTTAGGCTGTTCCTCGTAAACTTGGAAAAAAATAATCGTTTTATAAATTTAATATTTTCATACAATTTCTTATTTATTGGAAGTCTGTTTTTGTATAATGTAATTTAAACCAAGGCATGAGGCGTAGTCCAACCTGGGGAGTAATACTTGGTTTCTTTAAGGATCTTTCTTCCAGAATCTTCTTTTGAACAACGTAATAACTTACTGCACAAGTCAGATTTCCATGTCAGTTGATACGATAAGCAAAATAAAGACTTTCAGAGACGGCTATTTAAGCCCAGGGTGGGAGTTCTTTTCGCCATTCCAGAAACATGTCGCTCTATCTGGTATCAGCTATGATATTATCGCAATCTGCAAAATTCAAAATATCTCGAAATTTCCCTGGATCACATTTTATTTTTTCTCAAATTTATCATTTTCTTTTCCCCAAGAATAACTTTATTTAATGTAATATTGTATTATCATTGTTATTTATAAACATAAATACAGTGTGAAATTTCATACCCAAAACTTTGAACTTACTCTTAAGTTGCTGAAAAACTCAGCTTATATATTCTGCCAAAAATATTTTCCCATAAAGCGGAAAAGGAAAATACCAGAATAATTACCATGCTTCAGTGGGCTACTTTGGCCATCCCTTCACAAAATTGTGAGTTAATAAAAATAATAATAATAACACAGGCTAAACTAAACTTTTACAGCCAAACACACTAGTCTACTAGTCAAACTCTGTGAGGACAATCGTTCCAGTACCAGAAATGATATACGGTTATGAAGTATTTAATATTTCCTTTCAAAAGCTAATGTGAGTCAACAATATCTGAATACTATTTTGTAAATTGTATCTTAGTTGATTCTAAAGCAGAGGTCGCCAAAGAGCAGTTGTGGATACTACTAATGGTCATGAGAAAATTTTGCTGATTACAGAAATGGGAATGTACTTACTCATCGCGAAAATTTTTGAAATTAGATAATAATTGAAAGCATGCATCTAAAAGCACTATCAGGCGCCTGGTCCGACGAAACTCTCAATTTGGTACGTTAATATTACTCAGGATCTCAGTTTGGCACTACTCATGGTAGATACCGCACACTATTTTGTGAACGGGCACAACGCTGAAAATTCTGATTCGAATTCTCCACGACTTATTTCTGTGAAAAGGCCTTTTCATCCGTCACAGCCATCAAAACTCGTGGCGATCTCGCGAAATAAGGCAGTTCTCTGTCTTGCAGTAACAACATTGGATCAAATATTCGCAATCGCCTTTCAGGAAGCAGGGCATCATGCATTGAATATGTCGCTAAATTGCGGTATGCTAAACCATTTTAATTAGTTTGTTTTACAGTTTTTTTTTTTCTCAATTCCTACTATTAGCTCACACTCTCATATTTTATTTATTTATCTGATGGAATTTTCAATGTTAATAAAATACATTTTAAATCGCTTAATTGAGCTGGTTTTATATACATATTTATTTTGGATGACAGCGCAGCAATTATAATTAAATATAAAATTATTGATTCGTAAACTCTTTAAAATTTCACCGTGCATTTAATGTTTTTGTTGACTAATCGACCGCACGAGCTTTCGCGTAAAACTTGAAAAGGTTTTTTCTGCATTTAAAAGCATTCAGATGGATGCATTTTACCATATACACGATTGTTGTTTTGGATGACAATACGATACTTCAATGATGATTAATAAAATTAATTACCACTTGCAATAGGTAGCGATTCACTATCATATGCTCTCCCCACGTTTATATTAATTGTAGCTATTTAATAAAAAAGCCTGAGTAAAATAAAAATTGAGTCGACTTAAAATTTTTTATATTACTTGTTTTATTTTGTTTATTTTATTATGGTTTGTTTATACGGCTTTTCATATTTTGGAACTATTAATTTCATTTTATTAAATAAATTTTTATGTGTTCTTAGATCACAATATATTTTTAAATATATTTTAACGCTTAAAATCAGTTAGTAGTACAAGTTTTAATTATGAATTACTGGTCCATGATTAAGATTTTGAACCGCTGGTTCACAAGAGGCGAATGTGCTTTAAAATCCGCGCGATCTTGTGCGAAACAAAAAATAAACTGAAACCAAAATCAGGCAAACTAGCACGATTCGCGCGTTTGATGCAGCTAATATCCGTGCTGTAATGTCGGCGCCTGCGTTTTAATCGCTGCTGTGGTTAAACGCTGCTTGCGTCGAGGTTTATACCACAGGGTTTCAGCCGTAATCTATGAAGCATTACAGGATCAACTGAATGGCCACTGTAATTCGACTTTTCCTTTCATCAGTATCACTTATTGGAGACTGGTAAACAATGTTTTTGTATACATATGCAAGTCATAAGTGTTAGTCTGGGTGATGTTACGCCATTAAGACTGCTCTTCCATTCATCACCCGGAGAACTTTTCTGCCTTCGCGAACTCTGTGGCGACACATACGTACATGTGTACGAACTTCAATCCATAATACTGTGGCCAGGCGCTTTATGGATCAACATTTTCTGAAATGTTTAATGAGGTAGACGTACCGTCAAACAATTACCGACATACATGATTGTTAAGACATATTAAACTAAATACTAACTGAAGCACTTTAATATAGCAGTAATATTTTTAATTAATGCGTGCAGATTCAAATTAAAAATAACATTAGTGTGACTTCTGTTGTTGCAGGATTGGATGACCGATAATTTATTATGACATTGCG
Organism: Trichonephila inaurata madagascariensis; assembly: GCA_019973955.1. Taxonomy (NCBI): domain Eukaryota; kingdom Metazoa; phylum Arthropoda; class Arachnida; order Araneae; family Nephilidae; genus Trichonephila; species Trichonephila inaurata. The sequence goes on along the minus strand of BMAV01001324.1, from coordinate 46,833 downwards.
CGAATGTTACTTTTTAATAGAATGCGCTGAACTGGAATCTGCCAAACGGTTTTCAAGCGATCTTTAATATTATTTCATTTCTGAAAATAATGACTCACGGAACTAGGTAAATGAAAATATGGTTAATATAGAACAGAGACGCTTCTTCAAACTGTTAAATGTTTGCGGAATCTGTTTTCAGACGATTTCCACGCGTTTTGCCTGTTCCAGAATATAAACATACCGCTTTATCGCTTCCCTAAACAGTGCATTTCTCGTATAAAATTTTGTTGTCGCCGCTTGCTATCCTTTACTTTGAACCATGTTTTAAGTAACAGTTATCGTAAGCCTGGCCTGGCGTAAATGTATAAACAGAACTTAACTCCGCGGAACGCCCTCGCCATCTGGTCATTACCTTTCGTTAATTTACTTCAGCGTGCTGGCTCAAACCAGGTTTGATCGTTGGTGATGCCCCAAAATATTTGTGCCTCGGCTGGCGACCGTCGTTTGCCATCCTGCTCTTGTGCTTGTCGCCGCTTACGGTGAAACCGGTACTGACGAATGCTGAAACGACCGCATCGGTTGCGTTTCAGCCTGGCTTCCAGCTGTTTGTATGGAATATGTAAAATACCGAAAATCTTTATGATTTTTAGTATTACAGAAGATATTGCGCCAGGACTCACCTGGAAGGAATTTTCGTCTGCTAAATTTAAAATGAATCTGGCGTTAAAAATTGGCATTGAAACCGTTTAACCGGTACTATCATTTTTATAACAAAATGGAAGTAATACTGAATAATTTCCGTTCAAAACAAAGAAATAAATCTCATGAATGTAAAGTGTTAGATTATTCTGCAAATACCAGAAATAAAAAAACCAAAATATTCCTTTTTGCTGGATGCCTAAAGTACAAAGCATGGACCGCGAAAATATATCTTTTACTATCATATTATTTTACTATTTGGTTGACGTTTCCTGCGTGAAATGAAATAAGCGAGATAAAACCTGTTTTGGATCTTTAATGGCAATTTTTCAAAGCTCTTGCCCTCTTAAAATAGCCACAAATTTACGATGTCAAATGCTGGACGACGGTATTCGTCGTTGAATTTTTTTATAATCTTGTGCAGGCTATATTTCATGTTTGGTTTTTTATGCCTGGACCACTGAACTCTTGCCGGCGTTCTTCCCGTGTTTTGATAATGAATGTTTACGCTTTTGCATTTAAGGGAATCAATATTTTATCTGGAATTGTAAAGGTCATTTTTAATTTTCATACACTAATATCTTTGCTGTTTACATGATGAGCTATTAGCATTTCTACGTTGATTCTATTTTTAAACTAAAAGATATATTAAAAATATATTTAAAAATTTAATTTTCTTTTCCATTAGTAGAATATTTAAACAATAACAATATAAGATGGAATAAATAATGGCTCAAGTCGACAAAACTTTTAAAACACGTGAAAATGAAATATGAAAACAGAGTATTTAAAAAGTATTTTTACGTATTAATTTTATTTATTTTTTATCGCGTATACACTGTAATTTTGCAACAATAGAATTAAAGCCTCATTCTTTTTCGGCGTTTGTCGTCTTGTTAAAATTTCATTTATCAGAATATGCGACACTAAAAAGGCCAGGTGCATAAGTTAAAAATATTTATTGAATTTTTGTTTAAATATTTAAACTGCCGGTTACCTTCATGGCAGTTGCAAATTTTCTTTCCTCCAATTGTTTATGGAGAACAATTTATTATTGTTGCGAACGTTTTATATGAGCAGAACACCATGGCTGCTACTAAAGAAGCCAACGTCGAATCAGATATTGAATTCAAAATTACATTTTTGATAACTATGATTATATAATCAACAAAGAAAATATTTTTCGACACAAAATTTAAGAACCTAAAAAGCTTGCGTGTATTTTTTAATATTGCGAATCTGTGAAATAAAATTTTTCTATCCAAAAGTATCCGTACCGTATGTTATTGATACGTTTTGTTAGGATTTCACTGTTTAAATAAAGCAAAAGTCATTAAACAAAAGCAAAAGTTTGTGTACCACTGCCACCTATTCTTCGTAAATAATTCGTAACAATAAATAAATGTCAAAGCATATATATATATTTGCAGGCAAATACAAGATAGTTAAAACCTCGGAAGGAAAGAAAAAGGGATAACTTCATTTCTGTTGAGTAATGTATATATAATGAGTTGAAAAGATATTGTACGATTTCGGGCTGTACTGGCATACTTAGGATTGTCTGATTTGAGTCAAATATTTTCTTTTGTTGTATAATTTGTTGACGAACTTTCAAAGGTATTTTATAAAGTCTTTGTCCTTATTGGCTAAAAACTTCTAGTAATCGTTTTCGATCTTCATGATCCCAGTTTCTTATTACACAGGAAGTTTTGCAATGCGAAATTCGCTTGGTGCCAGGTCGGGCTGTATGGTCGATACATTAAAAACTTCAGACACTACAGACGAGTGTGGCCTGGCGTTATCCTGATGGAACACCAGCCTGCTGGCGCGATTTCAAACGCAGAACCGTTAATGCTGGCTGAAATGGTACAGGGTTTGACGGTAGGAATCTGAATTTGGTGTTTACGACCCGCTGCGGAAGCAACTCATGTAATTGTTTCTTTCAATTCCCCACCAAATACACAGTGGGGCATTGCTTTCCTGACCGCCAGATTCTGGATTTTGGCGGTTTGGTTTGCTTCGCGCTGACCGATCGTTTCCACCTAATATTACCTTCGTATGACTGCTGTTCTTGATCACCATCCGTTTGCATCAGGATTGATTTCATTTCCATTTGGCCAAGGCTTTGCGCCAGATGGAAATTTTATCCATGCTTTTAGTGTTAAGGGTGTTGTGGCATCAAATCGAGCTGCTGAATGCAACTTTGCGCAAAAATGGTTTAAACTGTTTTATAGTCGATCTTTCGCTCGTGGGTGATGCTAATACTAAGCGCATGCCACGTTGGCTTCGATTACTTCACCAGCGGGTACCGACTTTGTTTGGCGACAGGGCTACCGCTGACGGGTACATCTGCAATAAAAATGCCTGGCGGATAAACGAAACCGCATAATTCGCGCATGACTATAAGCTGTTTCGGCACCATAAAGCTACAGAACAAACCACCTGAAGCACATTTTTCGCCTTTATCAAAACTTGTGAAAGGAAATGTACCGAATTTTCTCGCGACTGGGCTTTTTTACCGTAATACAACTGGATGGACAAACGAAAAAGCAATTAAAAATAATTTTTAATTAATAACCGGTGACAGCAGAGCATAATTTGGTGTTTGATCGATACCTCACGAGATATCGACACTACAGCCATCACAAAAAATAATGGTTTCTTTTTAGAACTAATATATATACTTTCATATAACGCATATATACTATATATATATATATACATACATAAAAGCTATCCGAAGTATAATTTATATTTCAGCATTCGTGACTAAAGATTTAACAATGATGTTACTACAGACATTTCAGTTTAAAGACTAGCGTTATTGGGTAAAAATTATTTAGTTTCAATGATGAACTAACACTTGTAGTTTATTTTAATAAGATACTACCTTGGCACACAAGTAAAACATCTAAGGAAGTGAAAAAGTGTATTTAAAACAGATTAAATTAAGATACCTGACTACCCCTGGGTGCGTTGCCAAACATTGATAAATTTTTTATGATTTTATTTTATAGACCATCTTATTAGCTTTATATAAAAATACCAAGTTGTATTATTTTCCATTCAAGTTTGTATTTTCAAAAACGCAGTATTTTAGTAGAAGGCGAAGCCCGCAACAGCGAATGACACTGCTTCGTCGCTTTTCCATAAAGTATTGATGGCTGGCGGCATAGCGTGGACGGTGGTAACAAGGGCTGAAAATAGTGCTGGAATTTTTGTGCATATTCTGTATGATAATGCGGTGTTTACAGCTCAATCTTTCTTTATTATAAGTACAGTATAGCCGATAATCCGCTTTTGGTATTTTCATATAATACGCTTCAGATAAATTGTTCTGATTTTTGTGAAAAAAATTAAAAATGTCATATCACAGATGATCATTTCAAAAATGAATAGCAAAGCAACACATCAAAATTGAAAGGTGTTGCTAGATTTTGATTCCATAAACTTTTTGTACAGAATGGGCTGGCTCGTTTGTATTTTTAGGATTTTTCATCAGTTTTCGCTGCTGGTAATAAACGTTTTATTCTTCATTTTAAGTTTAGCATATTTCAGCAAAAGGTGCTAAATAAATAAGCTTTTCCACAAAATCTCCACATTCCCATTTCTTTTTTAAAAAGGTTGTCTCAAATGAAGTCAGTGTGAAATACAATTAAAATGGTAACTTTTAAACAGAAGCCTTTATTTAAATGTGCTAAAAAGAAGTCCTTTAAATTAACTTGTCGTTTAAAACTTTTTACTGTTGTATCGTTATAACGATGCTACCTCTACAGAGAAATTCATACGGACGGCACCAGAAATATTTTCATAAAATGTATCGATTTTGACTCATTTTTAAAAATGTCTGGCAAAACCTGATGTATGTACGCAAAAAATACATATGTTGGAATAAATGATCTTTCCGGTCGTGGTAACGCTTTGTCTCATAGAAAAAAGTAGATCGCTGTTTTAAAAACGATCAAAACCAAAAAAATCCCTGTCGTTTTCAATTTAAATGCAGAAGCACAGCAAGAATAATAGTCTACAGAGAACGCAAAAAATATGTGACGGTTTTGTTAATATCTTTTTAACTGATTTTATATCAATCGTTAATGGTGAGCATTTACATCATCCAATTCAACGTGCAATCGATTTTGATATCAGCTTCAAAGTGGTTTCGTTCTACTTTCAACAAATTCGTGAAGCTTGCCAAAATGTTCATGAATTGTTACTTATTTTTATAAAATCATTCACAGAAGAGAGGAAAAAGAATAAAATATGAAAGTTCGCATATATATATTTAAAAAAAAAAAAGATCTTGTACAAATTTACTTCTTACTACCCTTTGCGGAAACACTGAAGGCCTACTATTCGCGGCGAATTACGGATGCTGATCAGACCTCATATAGACATATCTATATTTGAATTTTTCTATACCCAGCGAACTTTTTCATAATCGCCAGGGCGTTTACGTTTATTTAAATAAAATAACAGCATATATATAACAAGTGCATGGTTTATATAACCGAACTTTTCTCACGCGTTCATAATTTTGTTCTCCTTTTTTAAATGCTGAAAAAATTTCAAAGTTATTCTCTCTTTAACACATTTTTATGGTGGTCATAAATCTTGGGCTGGTTTTATTAGATCCTAACTCGCTGAGAGGCAAGCGGTTGTGACATCTCTATCCTGAAATACAACTGGCTTTAGCCTTTGTTCACGCTCTGAAACATCTCCGTTATCTCTTTCACCCTCAGGGAGCTGTCTCGTGTCACACGTGTTTAATTAATAAAATAATGTATGTTTATGTACTTGTATACTTCAAATTATAAAATGTCCTTAAATTCATTAATTTTGGTATGGTATGTATGTTGGAATACAAGTGGCATTCTTCGACATTCTTTTCTTGTTTCCCTTGCAGTTTTTCAGCAACTGTTTCTTTTGATGGGCGGGTATATAAAACCAACATATTAGTATTCAAAAAGGTGTAGATAATCTCGCAATACATGGCGTCTTTGGCGTTGATTGTTTTATCCGTTCTGCTGCAAATTATATTAAAGATGACCTCTCTGCTGGGCCCTGTAACGCTTTAAGTTTGGTGCTTCATTCTTTAGAGGTCCGACTGTATATTTGTTATTGCGGTTAGCACCGTAAATGGCAACATTCGACTGTAAAACCGTCATATCACTCTAATCACTATGGCTAATAAAAATGCAACGCCAATTTCGGAAAAATACGAAGTTGAACCTCTAAATTAACAATCAAAAAGTTCGTTATATGGAGACTAAGTTCGACGTTTCAGGCCTTCAATTTTCTCTAACTTCCATAAATTACCGGACTCTTGCTTCTATGTGTTAAAAATGAGCTATCCTTTAACATATATTTATTTACTATCTTAAGAAAAACAAAAGAAGAGACCTCTTGATTGATTATTCGCTTTGTAGAATAGAAATTGCACTGCCGATGCTCAACTGCGATATTTTCGAATGCAGAAACGAAGTAACCAGTACGACGAATCGGCACTAAAAGAATTAATGAGACGCCAGGATTTAAAGGCAGGGGACGGCCAACTACGGGTGAAAGAGGATATTGAATAACAATGGTGGACGTAGGGGTTAAAGATTTCAGCTTCTTCTGGGTCGCGAAACATACTCGAATTCTATTGCTCGGCAGGTGCGGCTTTCAAGCAAATTCAGTTCGGTTTGCCGTTATCATAAAATGTGTTCAGAACGATGGTATCGGCAATACTTCAGAAATATGGGGGTCAGATACGAAGTTCCTTATATAGAAAATGCGCTACCTTTAACCGACTGCGAAGAAAATCGGCGAAATATGTTCCCGACAAAGTTACTGAAAAAATTGTGGATGAGTTATATCGGAGGTTCGACTGCTCAATAAAGTTGATATTTGGGGCTTTAAAGAGCAAAGAGGCATGTGATTCAGCGCAAACCATAGCGGTCTTGACAATTGAAATCTGGCCGGATCTTGATTCATGCTGCAATAAAAGCAAAAGAAATTGCTATATTTTATTCGAACTAAGAAGTTGGAAATTTAATTACAAGCACATTATTCATTTTAATATTCTTCAATGTTACGTTGAAACTTTTAGAAAGCAAATTTTGGTTACAAATGTTGGTTTTATTACTCATTAATACTACGCGCCTGATTTTGATTTCCAGGCAGGAATGCATTATTGCTGAAATATCCTTCTAAATTATAATTTATTATTTGCATTTTGAATGAGTTTATCTTGCGGGAGCGGAAGACTATTAACGCCTGTTCAGCTACACGAGGGTGGCGCGACAGGACCGCCATAATTACCTGGTCGGTAGGACGGCGCAGGCTGGTTTATACTCTCGCTTCCACCGGGAGGACATTTGAGCTCTCGACAGATTTAACGTGCATCGTACCCTACTGCGGCGGGTTTTCAGTGGTACTGGGCTCGAACTCGCAACTTGCTAATGCGCGGTCGTGCGCTGACCCTGGCTGCGCATTCCATGTGCGATAATGCTGAGTCTTTAATTCATGTCTGTTTTAACACCCGCGCCGCCGGCTTCTATGTTAGTAATAACAACGGAATCTTTGAACTCAATTTTTTACTCACTTTAAAGGTCAAGATTAATTCGAAATTTAGCCCACTTGCCGGGGACCCGATGACAATGCAATGTGTTGTATTTTGTTTCATTGTCTGATCGGGATCGTCGGAACCAGCGTTCAATTTTCAGATCCCATCCCGCATCCGGCGAATAATAAATAGAACCCATTTCTGGATTTGTCGACTAAAAGGTCAATTTCAACCGTTCGGTCGCTAAAGCCATTTTGTTTTGAAAAGCTATAATTTACTTTGTATTTTCTATTATCATCATTTTGCTTTACCGTTCCAAAATAATGCTATCATCCTCATAGTACATGGTATATTGATAATAAAATAGGCGTACTATTATTTCTGAACTAAAAATAAGTCTGGGTGCATTCTTATTTATAATAATGATCCATTTAAGTAGATCGTCCATTGCAACATTTTTTAGAATAAAAATAAAAAAATTATGATAATAAATTACAAAGGAGATGCGGTATGTATTAATTACTTATCATGTTGCATTTGATTTTTCTAAATTACCAAAATAAACTTTTAAATATTATTTTGAAAATACGTAAATCATCACAATGTAAAAATTGCAGTACTAAATTTTAAGGTTCAATTTTCTAATTTTTAAGGTATCCGAACTTTAAAATGACAAAAATTGGAAAACATACCTTTTATTATTTTATTGAATAGAGCTATCTTTGGCACCACAAAAGAAACATATACTTTGTTTGAACTTTCTACGTTATGAGGCAGTTACAATCAAATTAGCCCGGATGTGGGTTTTAATCTACTAAATTGAACGTTAACTTGATGCAAATCTATCAGGCAGTCGATAGTTCAAATATAATAAATGTATTTCTGAAACTTTTTGGAATCTCATATTTACCATTGTTTGCAAAGGCACAACAAAGTAGTGTCTTTGTACCTGACATTTGTTGCTGAATAATTTTGAGTTATTTTAAATAATGGTCTCATAAAAATATCACATTTCTTTAAAATATGCCTTTCGATCAACTGCAAGTTTTTTAGAAATTTAATAAGAAACATTAAAATTTTGGTATATTCTCTAGATAAATATCTAATTGTTTCAGTAAAATAACTTTCATTTGACATAGGATTAAGTATTTTTCTCTTTGGCTAGCCTTTGAAGTTTTCAAAAATGTAATTAAAATTTCAATTATAATTTGATTTTGTAAAAATTTAAATAATTTCTTTTTAAATAAGTTAGTTGTAATATTAATACTTATCGGTACTGATACAAAAAGGCAATGTTTTGGTATATTTTTTAAAAAGGTTCTCAAACGTGTTCGAATACCTTAAAATGTAATACGAAAAATTAATTTTTAAAGTAAAATTGAAAATAAAAAATTCTCTGGATTGTGTCCAACAAGAGCTAAGGTTTGAAAATACTTCATCAAAAATAAAATATATATCTGTTAAATGAAGAAAAAAGAACCATTGGTTTCTATAATTTGTACGTGCCGATGTTCGTGTGGTGAAGTATCTTGTACATTATATTTTGAATATCATTAATAAATCAATAAAAAATATACTAATAAAAGATTTTTATGAAACTCGTTTGGAACAAAATAATTATTTATAATAATAATGTTACTATACGTTTTCGCAGTATATTATTAACAAGTTGAAGCAGAATTTTTCAAAACCTACGATAGTTGCTTTTGCAAATATATTTTTACAATCAAGCATAAAATATTACAACTCGTGATATTTTAAGTGCACTTTAAAAATGATCTTTATCTGGTTCCATTTAAACACCGCAGAATATTATAAACAATCCATAAATTAACTGGGCGACATTAATTTCATTTTGACTATTTAAATAAACTAAAGCAAGTTAAAATAGATATATCAGGGAGTTATTGAATTTTGTTTTAAAAATAGTTTTGGGTTTTGTGTAGTTAGCAATTTAAAAAATAACCTTTTAAATGGATATATTGACTATTTCATGTGAACAATGAGAGAAACCAACTTACGAGAATATCTAATTTAATGAACATTTTCGTTACAGACTTTGTTTAAAACGAACTATAACTAATGCATAGAGTTTGGGGCTGGTAAGAATATTTAATAAAAATAACAAGTCCAGCAATAATTATAAAAGGATCTAAAACATAGCGTCGGTGTATCATGATTTAACTGAAGGTAATGTTTATAAAATTAGAAACTAAGATAAGCTTTTTAAATCTGGTGTTACAGGAAATATTTAAAGTAACAAAAAGTAATTTCCTTTACCAGTTATCTAAGTTAAAAGATAAAAAGAAAAAACGCCATTTAACTTTGATCGGTTGTATAGCAAATGTTAATTTTTTAAGTTTATTGCGTAGCTGAAAGTTTTATCTCGCTTATCTTGACGCATAATTATTATCATATTGTACGCCAAAATTATGCTATTTGTGGAAAGTTAATATTAATTCATGCATGTTTGGAATATTATTGTTGATTACTAAATCGACTAGTGGTGCGTGAAACGGCGTTAAACCGTAATATATATTTGACTGTTGCGATTTAAAAATTAAAAACGAAAAACATAAAACTACGTAAAGTAACGAAATAAAGCAAGAGTATTTAAAAAGTATTTTGCGTATTAATTTTATTCTTTATTTTTTTTATCGCGTATACACTGTAATTTTGCAACAATAAATTGAAATATATTCTTTTTACACTTCGAGCAGTTTAATTAAAATATACATGAACGAAAATTTCATTATCGAAGTATCTAAGAAACATAAAAAGTAAAGATTTGCGCAAAGTTAAAAAGAAATATTTATTGAATTTTAATTAAAATATTATTCTGACGCGAGTTTACATAGCTAATAAGTTGCAAATTTCTATGGTGTTGTGTTTTGTTTACTTGGAGAACATTCTCTTATTGTTACTGTTTAATTTTACTATACAAACCCGTACGTTTCCATATTTATTTCCAACTACTAAAAGTAACGTCAAAATCTGAATGTTAAATTCAAAATTATTTTTAAATTAAACTATCTAAATTATATAATCAGCAAAAGAAAATATTTTTCTACATTTCAAAATTTAAAACCTAAAAAAGCTTGCGTGTATTTTTTTAATTCTTAAAATCTAGCGAAATAAAATTTTCTATCTAAAGCCATTCCGCATTTAAATATAATTATTAAATCCGTTTCTTCGTGGATTTTACTGTTTAAATAAAGCAAAGAGTCATTAAACATAAAAAACAAAAGTTTATTATATATACGCTCTAATATATGCATTAAATAATTCTAACAATAAATAAATGTCAAGCTTTTTATATATATGTAGGCAAATACAAGATAGCAATTCTTCCTCTGAAGGGAAAAAGGATGCTTAATTTTTCTGTTGAGTAATGTATATATATTAGGTTGGAGAAAAAGAAATCCATTATTTTTGCATGAAATTCAAGACTTTATTTAACATGCTTAGGATTGTCTGATTTGGGTCAAATATGCACCGTTTTGTTGTATAATTTGTTGACATTTCAAAGGTATTTTTATAAAGTCTTTGTCCTTATTGGCTAAAAACTCTAGTAATCGATTTTCCCGATCTTCTCTTGATCCCAGTTTCTTATTACACAGGAAGTTTTGCAATGCGAGAAAAAGAAGGTAATCGCTTGGTGCCAGGTCCGGGCTGTATGGTGGATACATTAAAACTTCAGACACTACAGACGAGTGTGGCCTGGCGTTGTCCTGATGGAACACAACACCTCTTCTGTTGGCCGATTCTGGCCGTTTCTGGTCAATCACTAGCTTCAAATGGTCCAGTTGTTGACAGTAGGAATCTGAATTTAGTGTTTGGCCATACGGAAGCAACTCATAATAAATTGTTTCTTTCAATTCCCACCAAATACACAGTAGAACCTTCCTGACCGCTAGTTCTGGTTTGGCCACCGTTTGAACTGCTTCACCGCGCTTTGACCACGATCGTTTTCACACAATATTGTCGTATGTGACCCCTTTCTCATTCCCAGTCACCATCCGTTTAAAAAAATGAGTTGATTTCATTCCGTTTGGCCAAGGCTTCGCAGATGGAAATTTTATCCATTATGCTTTTTAGTGTTAAAGGGTGTGGCATCCAAAAATCGAGCTTCTTTTTGAATGCAACTTTGCACAAATGGTTTAAAACTGTTTTATGGTCGATCTTTAGTTCCTGGGTGATGCTACGACTACTAACATGCCGGTCACCTTCGATTATTTCTGTGATTATATCGACGTTTTCGATGATGGGCCTGCCTTTCCGAGGTGCATCTTTAACATCAAAAATGCCTGAACGGAATCAACGAAACCATAATTGCACATAATTAACTGTTACAGTATCGGCACCATAAACACCATCCACAATTTCAGCCACCTGGCTTGCATTTTCGCCTTTATCAAAGAAAAACTGTGAAATGTACCGAATTTTCTCTTTGTTGACTTCCATTTTTTTACACCCTGTAACTCACAACTGAATGGACCAAACGAAAAACAGTAAAATAATTTTTAGTGTGAAATGTAACCTTGACAACGAGCATAAATTTGAAATTGTTTGATCGATACCTCACGAGATATCGACACTACAGCCATCTACCGAAAAAATAATGGATTTCTTTTTCTCCAACCTAAAATATATATATATATATATATATATATATATATATATATATATATATACATAAAACATCAGAGTATAATTTTATGTTCAACATTATACGTGATAAAGATTTAACAATGATGTTACCGTTGTTCAGTTTAAATTCATGATTGTGTGGGTAAAAAATTATTTAGTTTCAATATTAGACTAACACTGTGGATTTTATTTTAATAAGATACTACCTTGCTTTTTATTAAAACGTAAGAAATTGAAAAGTGTATTTAAAACGAATTAAAATTAAGATACCTGACTACCCTAAAATTGTGAATTTTGCCAAACATTGACAAATTTTTTTATGATTTTATTTTATAGACCATCTTATTAGCTTTATATAAAAATACCAAGTTTATTATTTTCCATTCAAGTTTATTATTTTCCAAAAACTGCAAGTATTTTAGTAAAGGCAAAGGCCACTACTTTAAGCAAGATGACATACTTTAAAATGCGCTTTACTCGAAATGTGTGTGTATGTTTTTTAAATAATAAAACGTGGACAAGTGATTGCTCAAAAATTTTTGAAAATAATTAACTGAAATTTTTTGTGCATATTCTGTATGATAATAGAAGTGTTTATCAATCACTGCTTTATTATAAATTTACAGTCCCTTATGTGAATATAATCACTGTTTTTTTAAGTATTTTCATATAATAACTAAGATAAATTGTTCTAGTTTTTGTGAAAAAATTAAAATGTCACTTATCCTGATAGATCATTTCAAAAATGAATAGCAAAGCAACACATCAAAATTGAAAATTTTAAAATTTGTTCATAAACTTTTTGTACAGAATGGGCTGGCTCCGTTTATGTAATTTTTTAAAGTTTTTATCAGTTTTTTCCCTTTTTTAGTAATAATAATTTCTTCTTCTCATTTTAAGTTTAGCATATTTCCCTTAAAAGGTACTAAATAAATATAAACACCACAAAAAAATCTCCACATTCCCATTTCTTTTTTAAAAAGTTGTCTCAAGTAGTCGGATACCTTAAGTGAAATAAATTAAAATAAAGTAAAAAAAAAAACTTTTAAAAACAAGCTTTATTTAAATGTGCTAAAAAGAAGTCCTTTAAATTAACTTGTCGTTTAAAACTTTTTTTTACTATCAATTTATAACGTCACTATACAAGAAATTCATACGGAACAGCTTAGAAATCATTTTCATAAAAACGTATCGATTTTGACTCATTTTTTAAAAAAATCGTAAAAATACAAATGTTATTATTTTGCAAAAAAAAAATTATACCGTATCTTGGCGGAATAAATGATCTTTCCGATTAAGTAATTATTTTTTGTCTCATAGAAAAAATTAGATCGCTGTTTTAAAAACGTCAAAACTCAAAAAAAAAAAATCCCTCATCGTTTTTCAATTTAAATCACGAAGCACAGCGGAATAAATAGTCTACAGGGGTAAAAAAATATGTGTTTTAAGGTTTTTAATTAATATCTTTTTAACTAATTGCAATATCGGAATATAAATGGTCAAAACATGCATTGTCATCCAAACTAAACGTGTAATCGGTTGAAGATATCAGCTTCAAAATTGAGTTTCAAGATTCTACCCTAACAAATTACATTACAAGTTAAATGAAAGCTTGTAAAAAAAAATGATGTTCTGAATTGTTCTTTTATTTTTATAAAATCATTCACAGAGAAAGAGAGAGGGAAAAAATTATCCAAAAAATATGAAATTTCGCATATATATATTTAAAAAAGGATCTTTTTCTTATTCACTCGCCTACCCTTTGGAAACACTGAAGGCCTACTATTCTTGTAAATTTACGAATATACAGTCGAACCTCCCTCTATATTGCGAATTTTTCTATACAGCGAACTTTTTCCTGTAATCTTGAACATTTCACGATTTTCTTCGTAAAATAGCCTTTCTATAGCAGAAGTGCATGTTCTATATAACGAACTTTTTCTCTTGTGATTCAATTTTTGTTCTCTCTTTTTTTTAAGTATTTCTGAAAAAATTTCAAGTTATTCTCTCTTTAACACATTTTATGGTGGTCATAAATCTTGAACTGGTTTTATTAGATCCTAACTCGCCGAGAGCAATAGAGTTTTGACATCTCATCCAAGAAATGCAACCTTTAACCTCCTTTGTCCAGTCCACTAGAAACATCTGCGATATCCTCTTTCACCCTCAGAGGAGCTGTCTCGTGTCCCCGTGTTCTAATTATAAAATAATGTATGTTTAATATTACTTGTATACTTCAAATTATATAAAATGTCCTTAAAATTCATTAATTTTAGTATAAAATTATTTTTCTTAATATTGGAAATACAGTGAATTCTTCGACATTCTTTTTCTTGTTTTCCTTGCAATTTTTCTTTCTTTCTTTCTTTTTTGATGGGTAAGATATATAAAATAAACATATATTAATTCAAAAAAGTGTGTGAATAATTACTTTTTTAATATATAGTCTTTATGAATTTAGAATTTGTTTTATGTGATTCACATATAAAGTATATTAAAAGATGAACCTCTATATAACGAATTTTCCATATAACGAACTTTTTTCAGGGATTTAGTGACTTCATTATATAGAGGTTCGACTGTAAATTTATTTTAGTGTTGCTTGCTATAAATAATAAAAATTAATTATACGTTTTATGTTATTGAAATATATAAATATAAATATTTTCATTCATCGAATAAATATCCTCTATTAACTGTTATAAATTTAATAAAAGAAATGCAACATATTTCTGGGAGAAAATACAGTTGGACCTCTATATAACGAAGTCACTAAATCCCGAAAAAAAGTTCGTTATATGGAAATTCGTTATATAGACATTCATCCTTCAATTTTCTATATAAACTACATAAAACAAATTTTAAATTCATAAACACTATGTGTTAAAAAAAGTAATTATCCACACTTTTTCCTAAATTAATATATATTTATTTTACTATCTTACCTGTCGAAAAAAAAGGAAAAGAAAAGCTGCAAGGAAAGTTTCTCTTGAGGTCAATTATTCCACTTCTTGAAGAATGAAATTTTTTTCTTTGATGCTTAAGCTCTTACATTTTGATATTTTCGAGATACAAGAAACGAAGTAACCAGTACGACGAATCAACACTACAAATTAATGAAGACTAGTTCAAAGACACGGGGACACGAAACAACTCCACTTAGGGTGAAAGGGGATATTGAAGATATTTCCGATGAATTGGACAATGGGGGTTAAAGGTTCAACTTCTTGGATGAAACGCCTCGAATTCTATTGCTCTCGGCGAGTTAGGCACCTAATAAAACCAGTTCCAGATTTGTGATTATCATAAAATGTGTTAAAATGAACAAATGTCCAGAAATACTTCAAATATAGGGGGTTGAATCACAAGAAAAAAAAGTTCCTTATATAGAAAATCACTTCGCTATTGGGAGGCCATTTTACAAAGAAAATCGTGAAATGTTCTTGACTTCAGAAAAAGTTCGCTGTATAGAAAAATTCACAATATATAGGTTGGTAATACGGAGGTTCGACTGTACTTACATATTAGTAATAATCAAAAAAGTTGATATTTTGAAGACTTTGTTAAGTAAAAAGAGAACTGTATTAATTCAAACGCATAAATATGGTCTTAATTAATTGAAAATCCATGGATCTTGGTGATTCATGGCGATACTTTTTTAATACAAAAACAAAAATAAATTTTCCATATTTTACTCAGAATGAACTTTAATTTAGTTTTAATTACAAGCACATTATATGTTTAATATTCTTCAATGTTACGTTGAGAGCAACATTAAAGAGAAACTTCAAAATTTTGAACAATTTCTCAGCTTCAATCTTTTAGTTTATTCCTCATGATGTCACACAACAATTTTGATTCCAGACAGATGCATTATTTTTTGAGAAATATCCTTCTAAATTATATAATTTATTACTTAAAAATAATTTTAGATGAGTTTATCTTGCGGGAATGAGTGAATATTAACGTCGCACTGTTCAACTACACGAGGGATTGTGGCGACGGACCTCATAATTTTTAACTATGGTCAAGTGTGGAGGACGACACCTGAGCTGGTTTCCTCCTCTCCTAACTACCACACCAACGGGAGGACATTTGAGCTCTCGACAGATTTAACGTGCATCGTACCCCTACACGGCGGCTTTTCAGTGGTACTGGGCTCGAACTCATAACACGCCAGCCATGATCCGATACCTTGACCCCTAGGCTACCGCATTCCATGTTTCAGTAATGCTGAATAACTTAGTTATGTCTATTTTTTAACACCCTTTTATAAGCTTCGCTAGTATGTAACGAAATCTTTGAACTCAATTTTTACTCACTTTAAAAGGTCAGATTAATTCGAAATTTAGCTCACTTGCCCAGGACCCCGATGACAATACAATAATTTAATAATTTTGTTTCATTGTCTTGATCGGGATCATCAGGATTAACGATTTCCAATTTTCAGATCCCATCCCGCATCTGGCGAATAATATCAGTACCCATTTCTGAATTTGACGACTAAAAGATTAAGTTACAACTTAATTCGATTAACTATAATAGTGGGCTTTTAGTTTTTGAAAACTATAATCTATTTTTTATTATTTTCTATTATCATCACATTTTGTAACTGATTCCAAAATAATACATCATCCTCATAGTATATATAGTAATGTCCAAAATACGCGTGCTATTTCTGATTTAAAATAAGTCTGGAACATTCTTATTTTATAATAATGATCCATATGCTGCTTATTTTTAGAATAAAATAAAATTATGATAATAAATTACATGGAAGATGCAGTATGTAACCAATTACTTATCATGTTGTTGATTTTCTAAATTGCAAGATGAAGAACTTTAAAGTTGTAAAGCAATATTTTGAAAATACGTAAATCATCACAATGTTAAAATTCGGTTAATTTTTAAGGTTCGAATTTTTCTAATTTTTAAGGTATCCAAACACACACGTTGAAATGAGCAAATTGGGACAAAACACTTTATTTTTATTATTTTATTGATTAGAGCTATCTTTTGGCTTTACAAAACATACTTTATTTTGTTTCTACGTTACCTAGAGGCCAAGTTACAATCAATTTTATAAAATTAGAAAACCCGGATGTGGGTCTTTGATCTACTAGAATTGAGTATTTAACTTGTTAAAATCTGTCATGGCAAGTTTGATAGTTCGAAATATAATAAATGTATTTCTATGAAACTTTTTGAATCTTATATTTATATTATTTTCTAGAGACTGTATTGAAGTATTTCTTGTTGTATGAATAATTTTTGAGTTATTTTAAATAATGGTCTTATAAAAAATGTCACATTTCTTATAATATTTTCGATCAACTATAAGTTTTTTAAATTTAAATGAAACATTAAAATTTTAGTATATTTTCTAGATAAATGTATCTAAACTGTTTCAGTAATGCTTTCATTGACATAAGTTAATTACTTTTTTCTCTTTATTGCTTTGAAGTTTTTCAAAAATATTGCTAAAATTTCAATTATAATTGTGATTTTTGTAAAATTTAAATAATTTCTTTTTAAATATAGTTAGTTAAATATTAATACTTATCGATACTGATCCCTAAAAAGGCATTTGTAATGTTTTAGTATGCTATTTTTTTAAAAAAGGTTCTCCAAACGTGTTCGAATACCTTAAAAATGTAACGAGAAAATTAATTTTTAAAGTAAAATTTGAAAATAAAAAAAAATTCTCTGGATTGTGTCCAACAGAGCTAAGGTTTGAAATACTTCATCAAAAATAAAAATATATATCTGTTAAATGAAGAAAAAAATTACAGTAGTTTCTATAATTGTACGTATGAAATGTTCGTGTCAAGGTAAGTATCTTATTTATTATATTTTTTTAAAAATATCATTGTAAATCAATCAAAAAAATATATAATAATTTTATCAAACTCATTTAGATTTCAAAATAATTATTTATAATAATAATGTTACTATACGTTTCACATACAAATGTCTTATTAACAAGTTGAAACGGGGTACAAAACCACGATAGTTGTACTGCAATGCCATTTTTTACAATCAAAAACATAAAATATTACAACTCGTGATATTTTAAGTGCCACTTTGCATAAAAATGATCTTATCTGGTTCCATTAAAACACCACTGGAATATTATAAACAATCCATAAATTGTAATTGAACGAACATTAATTTCATTTTGACTGTTAGAAATAAAAATTAAAAACGAAGTTAAAAAATAGATATATCAGAAGTTATTAGATTTGCATTTTAAAATAGTTTTAGTTTTGTGTAGTTAACGAATTTAAAAAAATAACCTTTTAAATGGATATAATTATTCTTTCATGTCATTCCAATGAGGAAAACCAACTTACTGAGAATATCCTAATTTAATAGACATTTCGTTAAGGCTGGTTTAATTTAAAACAGACTATAACTAATGGGATTTGAGACTGATCAGAATATTTAATAAAAATAACAAGGTCAGCAATAGTATAAAGGATCTAAAAGTAGCGAGAATGGAGTGTTATCCTTGAATTTATTCGAAGATAATGTTTATAAAATTGAGAAACTAAGATAAGCTTTTTAAATCTGGTGATTACAGAAATATTTAAAGTGCTAAAAGTAATATGTTCGCTTTACCAGTTATCTAAGTTAAAAGATAAAGAAAAACGCCATTTGTGATCTGGTTATTCTTTATACTTAAATGTTAATTTTTAGGTTAATTGCGCGTTTTTTTATTTGTAGCTGAAAGTTTTTATCTCGCTTATCTTGTTGCCATAATTATTTAATTATCATATTATTTTACATCAAAATTATGCTATTTGTGATTAATATTAATTATGCATGTTTGGAATATTGTGTTGATTACTAAATCCGACTAATTAAGGTTTTAGTGAAACAATGCATTAATTATACGTAATATATTTGACTGTTACGGTACATGTAAGATTAAATATTGGCATATGGGGAAAAAAATGGAGCGATATCAACATGTAAATTATTTACTTTATTTCTATAAGGAAATAAATTAATAATAAATATATGATAGTTCGTCATTGTGCGATAATCAAATCAACGTTAATTTTATTTTTCCGGTACATTGAACAAATTTAATTATCTCACACAGCAACTTTAGGAGCATTGTCTTTTCAGTTATAGTTAATAGTTTTGTTTATTTAATGTATATGAGTATGTGTAAATTGTTAACCTGAAATAAAACATAACATTTTTGTGGTTTAAGTAAGAGTAAAAAAACCACTGAAATCGAAGAACAATGTGTTCAATACATATTTTCTTAGCAAAAAAAAAGAAACTTATCGTGCTGACTAGAAAAGATTTGTAATGTTTTATATTGTGAGTGCTTTCGCCACTTCTTTAAATTCCTTTCCTTTATATTTATGGTAGCCTTTAAGTCAAATAAAAAGAAAGATAGAACAACCCAGAAGAAATACTTACATTTCGAATATTTCTTAACATTCTATTAATATTGTGACTCAAACTAAGAAAGTAATTTACATTTTGCTTCAAAGATATTTCGAGGATATATATAAGTGTTTATATTTGCACACTAATAATTAACCTCCCTCTCTCAGAGTAGTTCTTTTACTTTAGAATTTTTTTACGTACTCCTTTACTTGCAACTAAAAAAAAAAATTCTTATTATATAGCTGTACATGCGCAGCGTATTTGCTCATTGACAGTAATATATAACATTTATAATTATCTTCCAAAATAATAGTTAAATAACGTTTATAGCAAAAATATATCTAAAATGCAGAAAGTACCAAATTGAATTATACAAGTCAATATGAACCCTGGTATTTACGAAGGTTGATTGATAAGTAAGGTCTCCAATAGTATAAAATAAGTTTCCGATAAGGTAAAATAGTAACAGAGGGATCAGAATGAAGGAAATTTATTACTCTTACATATCGTAACTAATTTATTTCTCGACATAGTCACCACTAAAAGCTACACATTAGTTCAATCGCTCTATCCATTTCTTTATTTCGTCCATGAAGAAAGATTATGTTTGGCTACGTATCCATTAGTTCACAGCATCCGATGAAAAACGTTGACCTTTCAACGTCTCCTTCAATTTTGGGGACAACCAAAAGCACGACGGTGCTAAACCTGGGCTGTAAGAAGGTTGTGGAACCACAGTGAATTTCAGTTTTCCCATGACGTTCTGTGTTTGTGCACTCAGTGCGGTCTTGCATTGTCGTAATTCAAAAGAGAGTCGTTTCTTTTCCGTCTGAATATACTTGAGTGAACGCGTAATGTTGCACAGTACCTGTCGGAATTCACCATCAAGCCTTTGGTCAGAAATTCTGTGTAGAGCCCACCACTTGCTTCCCAAAAGAGGGTGAATATGACTTTTGTTGCTGATATTAAGTTTCAAACTTCTTGACACTCGGAGAACCAGAATGACGATATTCCATGGATTGCCTCTGGTTTTCTGGGTTATAATGATGAATCCAGGATGCCGAAGTTTAAGCCGCCATGCGCAAATGGATACGCTGCCCACCAGAATTTTTCTTCATGAATGGAATGAAGAAATAGAACGATTGAACAAATGTGTAGCTGTTAGGTGTGGCTATGTTGAAAAATTAGTTTACAATATGTATGGGTAGTAAATTTCCTTTATTCTGATACCTCTGTTATTATTTTACCTTGTCTGAAACATTTTATACTATTGAAAACCTTACTTATAAATCACCTCTCGTACTTAGAATAAGATCACTTATACATTCAGTGTTTTATGCAGGATTAAGTCAGCTTGGTTGCTTAGAGGTAGCGTGCCCTCTTCATAAGTCTAAGGTTGCGGGTTCGATCCCAGGTGGAGTCGATCGATTAACTGGATGCAAAATTCGTAACCACGCATGAGTCATATGATATTAAATGACATGTAAAAAAAGTCCTTTAAGTATCTTTTTTTGACCTGGTACTCCCAAAAAAAACCCCAAATTTTTGGGCACCCGACAGAGTTTGGGTTAAATTAAAAGTGTCCGGGAAAAACCCGCCACTAGATGGTGCCACCACTGAAATGGCTCTGAAATTTGGGGGCTTGCCGTGTCTGCAAAGGTTTATTTGCTGATAAGCCCCCGATTAGGAAAAAAATTATGGACTATGCTAATTATAAGAGAAAGAAACACAAGTTATAATTACTTGTCACAAATAATAAACTGATATTTCTTATCCAAATCTACAAAAATCTGGTTGAAACATTACTCTACCTGTGGATGTAGAGTGGTTAATAATAAACTGTATATTAATGTGTTGTGTGCAGCACACAAAATTGCTTATATATATTAGATAATTTAGGTTTTTATGTATACAAATCTATATTTATAATTGATCTTATTAATTTACTAATTTTTACTTTTATGCGATACTGCTCTAAGATAGTTATGTATTGGCGGGAAGGTTAAAACAGAGCGATGTGTTGTAGGGGTAATTATTATTATTTTTTTTAATAGCACCTTTACCCATAATTTTTTTTAATTTTCTTCATTAAGTAAGTAGTTTTAGTTAATTTTTCTCTGTTATAATTTTATTTAATAAGAGCATTGGTATATTATATAAATTTAATTATCTAATAATGACATATTCATAGACATTTCTTTTTCCTCTACCACCTAGCAAAATAGACAAATTATAGTTGAAGGTTGGATGGTTTAAACCTGAAATCTTAGTTACTAAGGCGAAGAGTTTGCTATTGTACTGCAGTGACTACTTATGTCTTATCTGTACTAACTGGTTGTACTTCTATTTATGCTTTACTTATCTAGAGAGAAGTATAGCTATTTATATATATAGAATATTGTATATATGTTGGAATATTGGTTTCTTTTGTTGTTATCTTTGAAGATTACAATACGTCAGTAAGTTCAATATTCGTGAAACAGTGTTGAAAATTCATTACTATATTCTTTGATTAGAAACAAGAAACTTGATAAATAAGAACATATGTAGGTGAAAAGAAGGATTTTAAACATTTGAAAGAATGACCTGTAGTTCACTTTGTTACAAAGGATGATCGTTGCAAAAATAAGTGGCGCAACAAAAAACCCAGAAAGCCAGATTTTTGCAACGATATCCCACAGTTAAACTGAGCTTTAAAAAATACAAATGATTTTACATAAATAGTATACTTTTAATAAGACTGACTTTTGTAAGAGCAAGCGCTTGCAAAATATAAGAAGCTTACATAAGGTATTTACTTTTCATTTGAAGCAAATTATATAAGATGATCTCAACGATTTTACATCATGATTGCTGGATTAGATACTACATCAACTTTCGTTGAAATATCTGCTTGATAAATTGTAATTGCATAACGGTAGGATGATGTTTTTCAAGGTAGAATTTTACCATAATAAAAAAAAATTAACAGCTATTTTGATAAACAGTGAGAAGCTCAATAAATTTCCGAATGCAAAACACTCTATATCATGATTACAGAGTCACTTATTTCTGCATAACAAATGTAGTTGCTTCCAAAAAGTCTTTTTGAACGCAAAGAATTGTATATGTTTACAATTAAAACTGCGTGTACATTTAAAAATCTGTCGAATCATGCACAAAAATTGTATGCATGTTAATCGTACTAATGTTCGTATTAATGTTTGGAACTAGTTTGATATCAAGGGGCAGGGCGGCAAGCGCTGCTTGGCGCGAAAACGGAATCACACCAAGCAGCGCTGGTTGTCGTTGGAATGGAATCCAAGATGGCGGCCAAGTGGTATCAAATCGTCAGGAAGATAATTTTAAAGAATTGTTTTGAAATACATTGAAATATATTTCAAAAGAAGAATATAGGAAGAGATTGAGAATAACGAAGATCAATCAACAAATAATGAATAACAATATAATATAAAAAGTAACGTGCACTAATAACATTATGCACTATATAATAATCTCATAAAGTAATTTAATAGTAATTATATATAATACTTATATAGTATGATTTAATAATAATTATTATATGTAATAATAATCATATAATATAATTTAATAGCAATTATAAAAAAGAATCATCGTATTGTAATATTCTAAAAAGTACACATAAGAATACTCATATAACGTAATAGTTATAAATAAATAACATATTGATAATTATAAATGAGTAACAAAATAATAATTATAAATGAATAACAAAATAATAATTATAAATAAACAATGAATATTGTGATTACATATAATAATAATTGTATTTTTATATTATATTATTAATAAAATAATTGCATAATATGTATTAAAATTAATAGTGAATATCAATTAAAAAGTACTGAAAACTTGCAATATTCCAAGAATTGCAAAAATATCAAGGTAACCATATTGTAATGTTATCGCACATCTTGTGGAACATAAACAACAACTTGGCGCGTGCCCCGTGATATCAAACTAGAATCTAATGTTTTTGTATTTCTATACTTCTTTTCCCTACAAAATTCCCTCATTTATACAACATTTTAAAGCACAATATAGACTCTTCGAATGTTATGCTCTGTGTCTTCTTTTTCTCCGAAAGAAAATATCATAATTCTCGTAAGAGCTAGATGAAAGCTCATGAGTTTGTGTTCTGCTGATACAACTAAAGAACGTATAAGACAAGAGTACTTCAACCATTGTAGCCTTTTTTGAAATGGAACTTCAAAAATGGCTACAAATTCATGTAAACAAAGAAAAAACGTTCAAAGTGAATTAACTCCAGGTATGATCATAAAATAAAGTAAAAAACTGATACAAGATCTTGGAAAAATACGAGGAGAAAAATTGTTTTTAAAGAAAGAAAAAGATTATACCTAAGTCTTGCTAAGTATTCCAGTGTATTTACTCTTAGATACACGTGGCCCAAAAAGCCTAGTGGTTAGGTTTGCACGCTGCTTCCAGTTTTTAAAAGTACTAGCTGTTCCTATTAGTCTGTTTTTAATGAGCTTATTTTTCTTCCTCATTTTGGCGCTATTGAATTCCTGTATTTTATTCCTGCATGCACTAGTCGATATAGCTCTAAAGCAACATAATTCAAATTAACAAAACTTAATAAAAAATTTTGAGATATCAAACAAACGTAGCAATTTCTTCAGACAGAATCGAGAGTATCTCTTTCCTTTAAAAAATGCAAACTGTTTTTGTACTTTTTAAGTTCTATATTTAAAAATTTTTTTATTTTCCCAAGAAAACAAAAAAGGGGGGGGAAAAAGGGGGATCAAAAAAGGTTTAAAAACCAAAAAATAAGGGGCGGTTTGGGGGGCATTTTTTAAAAAATTTTAACCAAAAGAGGGGAAAAGGAATTTTTTAATCGCAGAGAAGATATTTCTTTAACTTTGAAGAGGATATTCAAAGAGATGTTCATCTATCCTTATTTTTATCTTTTTCGTGGTAATTATAATATATTTCAAGTTGAAAATTTTTTTGTTTTAAATGTTTAAAAAATTTTAAAAAATAAATAAATATACTTTTGTCTATTAATGTGGTTGTAGGACTCGGGATTTCGTTACCCCCGTTCATGGGGTTGGGCGTTCTTGAGCATTGCACCTGGAAGTATTTCCCATGCAAACTTTCTTTTCTTTTTCAAAAATTTTTGAGGGGCCAAAAAAAATGAAATATATGTAGTTATAAAATTTAAAACCCTTTTTTTTGGAACTCAGTGGATGAGTCCTTTTTTTTTTTTCTTTTCTCCTCTTTTGAAAATTTTTTTTTTTCAAAATCTGTTGGAAAAGGAAATTTTTTATTTCTTCACAGATACCCCATCCATTTTTCTCCCCCAAAAAAAAAATTTAAATTTTTCCTTGGGGGAGGGGTAGGTGTGGTTTATATATATATATATATATATATATATATATTTTTTTTAAAAAAAATTTTCTGATACATTTTTTTTTTTTCATGGAATACTGTGCTTTAAAAAAACCGGGGTTTTAAAAAAAAACCCTTTTTCTTTTCTTTTTCAGGTGTTTTTAAAAAAGAAAAAAAAGAAGAATTTTAAATAAAGAAAACAAGGGGGGAATTTTTTGAATTAAAGACAAATTTTTGGGTTTTTTCCCCAAAAAGCTCACAAAATTAAAAAAACCTTTTAAAATTCGGGTTCTGGAAAAAGATCAAAAAAAATAAAACCTAAAAACAAAAAGGATTTAAAATTTAAGAAATAGTTGGAAGCTTTTCACCCCCACTTACTAACAAAAGATTTTAACTTATGATGAAGATAACAGTGTTGAAATTTCCCCCTCGCAAAAAGATCGAAGTGTTTAATCCCAATGCTTTACATGTCATGGTTTTTTCCCCCATTCCAGAATAAAAAAAGGTTTTACATGTATAGTCATTTTTTATGTGTTGATGACATTTCAAGGCCTCGCAAGGGAGATTTGAAATTTCGAAACGTTCGAAAACATGTTGTAAAAAAGAAAGTTTCTTATATGTCAAAAAAAACAAAAGATTTTTTCTGTAAATAAAAAATTATAAAAGGAATTTATGTATCAATAATTTCCTTATTTGTAACAATTTTTTAAATGAATGAAGATTGTTTTCATCAACTTTGAGCTAAAAATGTAAACTCAAACCCTGGCCGTTTTTAAAAAATAACGCCAAACCCGCACGAACGGGGGGTACTGTCACGCCCCGGGGGGGAAGGGAATTTTTATTATTTTTTCCCCAAAGTCATTGGGATCCCATATAATTAAAACCAAAATTTAATATTTAAAAATAAAAAATCCCCGGGGGTTTAAAGGGATATCTTTATGTTTTGTTATTACCACCTTTGCACTTTGACATACACGACAACAAAACAACACAAGCAATTTCGGCCCAAAAAAGGAAGCCAAGGGATTGAGGTCTGGGAAGCTCGGCCAAGCAATATGTCTTCTGCTTTCAATCCACCTCCCGGGATGTGCAGCAGGGAGGTGATTACGCCCCATAATCAAAAAAAAATTCTGTTGCACCATCATGTCCAAACCACACGTCGTGGAGCTCAGTGAATGATATTCCCTACAGCAACTCCAGAAAAAGTGGGAAATTTGAATACAGTGGCTCTCCAAATCCCCGTATTTTTTGGCCATTCCCCTCGTCTGGCTCATCATCCTCCCGATGGCTACTATTATCGCGATTTTCACCGACTAAACGTGGTTTGTGATCCTATGTTCTATGGTGATTTGCCGTTCCCATGATGCTTACTATCACCTCTCTGAATTCGATAAGACCCTGTATAGACCAAATTCGATAAAAGGTTCACCGGTAAGGTTTTCTTTTGCCCAGGGGTCCAGGCTCTCAAGAAGTCTTAAGGCGCTACTGTGGTTGTGTGGTGGAGTCGATGCATATTAAATATGTTCGTGACTCAAAGCTCTCACTTTGGTGGGGAGTGGAATGTAAGATCAGACTCAGTGGGTCTCTTGTGAATGTGGTTAAAAATTATAAACAGTAGTCCTCGTGTAGCTCCCAAGTGTAATGGCAATCAACAAGATCAATCAATTTAGATTATTTTAAAACATTTTCAAGCCACACTTTCAAAATATGGTTTCAAATTATTTTATTTTGGTTGATTTAACAAAATCACACAATTACGGAGGTGTTTTAAAAAGTAAGGTTGAGAAGGCTTTGACAAGTGCACAAAAAATCACCTTACGAACTAAATTTTCTGTTTAGATTACAGACTATATCACAACAATCGCACCTCACTAGTAAATGGATTTTTATACGGCAAGGTGCCTGAGTCTCGGTTAGAAAATGAAGAAGTACCAAGAAAAGAGGTCGGTCATTGAATTAAGTAATGTTATACGTCAAGAATGCTTCTTCGTTAAAATTAATCAGCAATGGGTACCTGTGTACGGAACGAGCCTAATGTCTCCAAAATAAATGTAGTTTTGGTTCACGGAATTCGATAGAGGCTAACAAACGTGGGAGATAAGCAAATACATTTTTGTTGAGACTTATTTGAACACCCTCTGTTCAGCCCGGACCTCGCACTAAATAATTTTCATCTATTCAGACCATTGAAGAAGTATGTGGGAAACTGGTAATTCCAAAACGATGCTCATATTCAACAAGCCACATTGTAATGGGTCTATCAGCAAACCTTTAACTAATCCTCTTGGGTTAAATTATTCTTTTTAACTGTATGTTCCATTGAAAACTTTCTCCCGAAGAAGACTTGAATTACTTAAATGAGTTGCCTATTTAACCGTGGGCATTTAGGTTCGCAAAGTTAGTCGCTGGATGCTCGATTATTGATAACTGAAAAATAAGTGAAAAATTGAGCCTTAAGATTTACAACCGGAGGTCGCAGAATTAAGTAAGAGATTTAAGGTGAATTACGGCGTAGAAGTCCAGAGTGCTCCAAAGTATGTAAAGAAGCCGAGCGATTGCTCTTCTAATTAGTTATTTAGTGCGTTTTTTGGTTGTGTGGTTTAAATCAAAGGGATAATAAATTTGAATTTAAAACTGGTTATGACTGATATTTACTCCAACCCCCAAACACCAACAACCACTCTAGTCGGTTGACACAACATGACTCCAAAACATTGCAACCAATTTCTTCTATTCCAATTTATATACATTGGTATACCAACTAAACAAGACAATCTTAGTGTTTTACTACCCTTCATACTCCTTTAAGGTATCCGACTACGTTCGAAACCGTGATTTTTCAAAAGCGTATAAATGGATAATATTTATGATATTTAGTGTCACTTAGATTAGAAAATGTATATAAAAATTTTTTAAGAATAGTATTACAATAAAAATTATTTAAGTACAATATTTTGACAAAAAAGAACATAGAAGACCCATTTTCAAAATATTCTCCTTTTGAAAAATGCTTCTATTATATTAATATTTTTGCTGGATAGGCTCAGCCCTCTGTACAGAGGCTTAGCTAGAACTTTTGAAATATATAAGAAGTGGGTTTATCCATGTTTTACGACAATAGAGGCGATACATTTTAAGAAAAAAACGCCGAAAATTATTTCAATGGATTGTAACCCTGAAAATAATGTTAATTTTTCAAAAATTATAGTTGAGCCTCTATACAGAGGTCTGAACTATATACAGGCAAAATATTATTATAATAGAAGCATTTTTCACAAAAGGAGAACATTTGAAAAAGATTATTCTAAGTTAATTTTTTGCCGAAATATTGCATTTAAATAAATTTTTTTTTGTCAAAATGTCCTTAAAACAATTTTATACATGTATTCTAATCTGTATTCTATCATGTATTCTAAATATTACGAAAATTATCCATTTATGCGCTTTTTTAAAATCACGGTTCTTCGAACGTAGTCGGATACCTTAAGTTCGTGAATAAAAGTTTTTTTCTCAGAAGGCTTTCTGCTTTACTTTGGGAACTGCCCTCGTTCTTTCAAGACTGTTGAATCAAATTCTTGCCAAACACGAATAATTTTTGAAAACAAGGATCCAAACATTTTGTGTCATTAGAATTTTTTCATCTTGTACCAGTGGTGCATAAAAGGGGTCCGACCCCCCAAAGCCCTTGATTTTTTCCCGATTGATTATAATTCTAAGTATATAGTAGTAAAATTTAATCAAGTATTTGTTTTTAATGATTTATTAATTAATGCTAATTATTTATTCAATAATTAGTTTTTTACTGTGTTTTGTTCCAGAAAATCAACAAAATCAAAAGGAGCATGATACAAGAATGGTGAACTTTCACCCGGATCCCCTGAAAATTCTTGTGCGCTACTGTCTTGTACAATCATCAATCTGTGACATCAACAATTTTTTGTTGAGCCAGAATATAAAGTGTCAGATAATTTGTCAATTATATAATTATTTCTATCCATTTGCAATGCATACCTTCTTCATTTTCTGCTAAAGCATTAGAAATTAGAATTACGAATTTCATTAACTCTTCAGAACATAAAATTTATTTTGCTTCTTACTTACTCTGGAACTTGGTGGCGGGTGGGAGTTGAATGCCTTTTT
Source organism: Trichonephila inaurata madagascariensis (assembly GCA_019973955.1). Classification (NCBI taxonomy): domain Eukaryota; kingdom Metazoa; phylum Arthropoda; class Arachnida; order Araneae; family Nephilidae; genus Trichonephila; species Trichonephila inaurata. Next base: position 18,035 of record BMAV01001324.1, on the reverse strand, counting down.
AGGACAAGATTATTGTTAAATTTTCAAGAAAACTAATATTTTAATACAAGTATTTATTGCACGATTATTTAAATAAACTACTTATGACTCTACTCTAATTAATTATTCATTTCGATCATAAATAATTAAATTGTAAGCAAAACTCAACAATCACGGTAAATAAAAATATATAATAAAGACAAATTAACTGAATGAAAAGAAAATTTTTTCGTCCGTCTCCCATACATCTGAAATAAAATATTTAATTAAATTCAAAATCCCAAGGGGTATTTATCTCAGACTTGAAAAGAATTTTCTGCATTTTTAAACTAGAACCAGCACAGAACATATTTATTTCTTATACATATTTGATGTTATGCAAGCATTCCGCGTATGGAATGGAAATAATTATTAAAGGGCAGAAACTCATTGCGTTATCAAGATGGTTTCTTCAAAATGCATGCCAAGAAATAAACAGAATTAAGATGAAATAGTTTGAAAATGAAAATAGTGTGATGTCGTGTATTAAAATACTAAATAGTATAACTCTATATTTGCAATTTTATTTCTGTATTTCTTTTTATATATAAATTAAAGCAATTCAACATTTAATAAGTAAACAAAATTCTTATTTTTTCAATTCTTACTATTAGTTCACTCTCTCCCTATATATATATATATATATATATATCTTGTTCAAATTTTAACCGTTAATAAAATACTTTTATATTCATCCATTCAAGTTCAAATACATTTTTTTAACCTTGTAGTGGATGACACTGGATATTAATACAGTTTTTTTTTTCAAATATTTTTTCATTAATTAAATTTAAAAAATGAATAAATAGAAACAAAAATAATATTCCAACATCATATGTAGAAAGAAAAACCGCTTGTTGTGTCCCTCTAGCACAATGGATTTCTAATCCAAAGGTCGTGGGTTCGAATCCCACCTGAAACGGCCTAATTTTGGAGAATGAGATTATTATTATTATTATTATTATTATTATTGCTATACTATTTTATTAGAGAATAATTAAATTTAATTAATAAATAAACAAACAAAAGTAGCAGTTCAACTCCCTATACAGAGAGGAAAAGTAAAATTGCAAGGAAAATCGCTTTCTATTTTTCCACTTAATAATTGATTGTTATATGTACATGCATATTTATATTAATTGTAACTATTGAATAAAAAGTTTCTAAAATAAAATGTTTCTTTGTTGACCCAAGTAGGAATTGACTTAAATTTTTTTAATATTACTTGTTTGCATGAGTTCTACTGCTATTCAGTTAAAACTTTAAGAGAAATTATTCACTGTTATGATATATTTTTGAAAATTTATTTTATTACTTGAGAAAATAGATGACACAAATAAACGTTGACGAATTTTCTAGTATACATATTAGACGATTATATTATTAAAAATACTGAAAACCTATTTAATGCACTAAATTCTGTGACGTCAAAGCCACACGATAACTACAAACACATGTTTCGAGCCAATTAGTTCATACGCTTCTCTGTTGCCAATGCGTTTACACATTTGCTTTTACAGTCTTTATATAAAACAATACATATTTCTAAACAATAATAATTCCCATAGGTAAATAAAATGCACTTAATTTAAAAATACACATTTATTCAAAAGAAAATTTTAATTAAAACATTTTGAGAATTATTAATACTTTCCTTTTCATAATAACAATTTGTTTTTCATTTTATAAACAAACAAATTTTAGCTAATAATTTTTTATTATAAAACACTTAATTTAAAAAAACAAATAAAAGATTTAATTGAAAAACTTTAAAATTTTTAAATTTTAACTTTTACAAATAAAAACGGAAATTTAAATTTTTTAAATGACCGGAAAAATTTTAAATAAGTTTAATTGTAAATTTTAACTTCATCAAAAAAAAACAAAAAAATGGAGCCCTTTCAGAAAATTCGAAGCCGTCTCCAAATTTACCCCCAATCCAACTAAAAAGGCAACCAAACCTTGGATGGATTGTATCAGAAAAATTTTAAATGGTTTTGGAATTAAAATTGAGAAAAGAAGGGAAAGGTCTTTGGTATTATTAATACAAATTTCATGCAGAACGGGGTTTTCTTTCATTTAAGTAATTGAACCAGGCAAGTACTGGAAAAATGATTTTCAAACCAACAAAAAAAACGTTTAGCCCCCAGGAGAAGTCTGGTCTGGAAAAGGCTTCTTGAGAAGGCCAAGGCCCACCCTGGCCTCGAGCCACTGAGGAAGGAAGGAGAGAAAACACGTGACTGTATTTATTAACCGTCATGAATTAGTTTGCTATCAATTCAAAGGGCATTAAAAGTATAAAGTGGACCATTCATGACAACTTTTATTTTTTAGCAACAATTAACTAAGGAGGGTTATATCCTGAGAAGGATACCTTCTATCTTATATACTACTACATCACTTCACGTGATAACAAAGAATTGTTCAATGAGTTATTAGAATCTATGGCACTGTTGACTTAAAATACCAAGACATTCGATTTCACAATAAAAACAGTTCAATGTTAAATCATTTTCTTGGGGGAAAACCAATATTTTAACTAAAAGAAAAATACAAACACATATTTTTCCCCTTACTTTTTGTCATAAAAAAGCTTAAAAAGGCAACAAAATTTATTCAACAATGGTTTTTACAAAAAATAATTTTTAGATGGAAAAAAATCCAGTATAATACATAGATCGAAAAGATTAATACCTATAGCAAATGAAAAATTTTAAGCCGCTAGAAAATATTAGTTATTACATATTAATAAAACTATCAATATTTAGCACATATAAATAAATATATATTATAAATAAGTTTAAAGTACCACATAATTAAAAAAATTAATAAACTTATAAATTAAATAGATAATATGTGTTAATAGCTAACACAATTTGGAACAAAGTGAATGAACTACATAATAATTTTTTACCAGGGACCTTTTAGTCAAACAATCGCAACAACAAAGATGTTACTGAATACGAAGCAATTTTAGCGTTTCGAAATTCCCTTGAATATAAATAGCGTTAATGCCCATCAGATAACAGTTAATTTCGAAATATGTTCTAATGCATACAAGAATACTTGTATTATATATCAATCTTTCTCTTCTACTTAACACTGGCTACGAATTAGTTAAAATTTCGAAATAATACATTAATGAATTTAAAAAGTAACACACACAACATAATGAATTCGATGGGCCTTTGGTGCGCGAAAAATATATTGTCGTTCTATCTTTCAAACTTTAGATCTTTAAAGGTCAGGAGCTTTAGTTGCATAACTATAATATGGAAAATGAAACACGCATTGATAATATTTGTAATTACTAACAGTCGGAGGGTGAAATAAAAGTGAAATACTCAACTCTTAAATTCAACTTGGCTTAAACATCCTTATTTATATATATATATTACCATTAAAGTTTATAATTCAGTTATTTCATAAAATAACTAGGTATTTCATGAAATAACTAGACAAGTCAGTTAAAGTAGGTAATAGATGAAAAATTTCATGCTTTACCTTGTTATTGTATGAAATAACTAATGATAGACCGTTAAAGAGTCAGAAATAAACAATTTCAAAGTTATTTTGATCTTAAATAGCTAAACTCTCGGAAATAACATTTTATCTCTATCGCGGATGATTAACTGATAAATAAAAGGAAAAGCAGATGATTCAATTCAATATTGATCACATTGCTAACATTAGTTAAGCAGAAAGAAAAAAAAAGAATGTGTATCCGAACTAGTTATATTTGAATATTATCAAAACACATGCTGGGAGAGAAAACTGTTGCTTCATAAAATCTTTGTCTAAACTTTCACGAACAAAAATGTAAGAATATTGATTTAAATTTTATGAAATACCCCCTTTTTATATCTTATACTTTTAATTATTTATCAGAGCAAGAGTTAGAGTGATGATACTTTGATGGCATAGCATATTATTTTTTATACAAGCAAACTTTTTACTATTACACATTTTTTTACACAAGCACTTTTTAAATCCTTGTCCAGTGCCGCAGTGTACAATAGATCGAAGTGTTGTGTCAATGTTTGGAACTTCTTAAATGGAAATGAATTATCGCTCGCATATACTGAACTGAGATCAGGAGCGGTTCTAGGGCCGGACAAACCGGACCCCTGCCCGGATCGGCATTTGGATAGAATTTGAAAAATATTTTCTTTTTGTTGCAAAAAATTTTATATAATTTTCTGAAATATTATTGGGTGTGAATTTAATATTCCATTTTACGTGTCTTACTTCCTTATTTTGTACTCTGTATGTTTAATGTCAGTTTTCTTTCATGTTGAAACTTAAGGTATCCGACTACTTGCGACAACTTTTTTTTGAAAAAATGGAGATATGGGATTTTTTGTGATTTTAAGATTGATTTAGTATATTTTAAGGAAAAAACCGCAACATTGAAAACAAAAAAAATCTGTATTATTATTAAAAAGGAAAAACTTGAAAAAGTACATAAAATTTTCATAAAGGGGCCCTTTTTGCAAAAAAAATTTTTTAACAAATTTCAATTTTTCAATTTTTATGTTTTACTTTTATTATTATGTTTGAAATGACCTCAGGGTAAGAGATAGTTTAATTTTTTCAAAAACAGAGCACTTTATCTTATGACTATATGAAATTGCTTAAAAGACAGTGATTATATTCACATAAAGGACTGTAAATTTTGAAAAAAACGGTGATTCTATATCTGAAGGTTAAAACACTTTACTTTTAAACATACACAAAAAAATTTTAGCAAATTATTTTCAAAATTTTTTTAGCAATCGCTATCCCGTTTAACCCAAAAAAAAAATTTTTGAGTAAAACGCTTTTTAAATTTGACATCTTTTAAAATTATGGCATCTTCTTTTATTAAGACATTGTAGTTTTTTTTCCAGTAAACGGAAAATAAAAAATTGGTATTTTTATTTACAAGATGGATTTAAAAAAAAAATCATAAAAAATTTTTTCAATTTTGAAAAATCATGATTTTAGGTAGTCGGGTATCTTAATATTGAGTTGGGGGGTAATTTCAATCACGAAATATGATAAGTTTACACATCTTTCACACTATTAACTTTCTCCCCATCCCGAAGTATTGTCAAAACGGACATTCCTTTCACCCATACGACGTCCGGTGTCCGCTACCCAAAAGGGAACAGGGCAATAAGAGTTTTCTAGATATAGAGAGTCACATGAGAGATGTTTTATTTTAGACTTGGGTGTAGTTACTATAAGTTATATATATATAAAAACGTTTGTGATCCCCACCATCAGTACTCTTTTTAGAAGAAATTGGCCTGCTGAAATGGACGATTCCTTCTCTTACATTTTACTCGTTTTAAATAATAATAGGTAATTATGTCCTTAATTTCGAATTATTTTGTACTTGACTTAAAATTATTTATAATATTGTTATGTTGCCTTTTTGTTCGAAAGAATTATTCAAGTTTTTTCGGTGTGTATCTGTGTGAACAATTTGTCTTTTTTTAACTATAATTTTTTTGCTTTGGAGAGAGGGGCGGCATTATCCATTTTTGTCCGGGGTGGCAAAACTGCTACAGCCGGCCCTGCTGAAATCTATAGTACAATAGTTTTATTCGGCCATCTCTTGTTTCTAATCGAAAAATTCCTTCCTTAAAGCAACTATAAGCTTTTCAAAACTGACTAAAAGCAGCTAGAATCGGTTCGAAGAACTTTTGAGTGCCGTATTTCATACTTTCACGATCAAGTAATCGTTATTGTATAGAATACCTACTTAAATCGTAGAATTCAATAATTTTATATACTTTAACCGACTTGTCTAGTTATTTCATGAAATACTTAGTTATTCTATGAAATAACGGTTTTCCCACTTTAATGGTAACATGCAGTCAGTCAAAAAAGTATTGGGACACACTGCCAGTTCATAGATTTTTATCGTAATATTTTACTTAAACATACAAATGAAACCAAAAAAAAAAGAATTAAACGTTATTTTGTTAAATACAAATAATAATAATTTGAACAAAACTCATACATCAATGCAATATTGGTTAAAATTGAAAATAAAAGAAATCGAGTTAAGAAAAGGGCTCAAAAAAGTGTTGGGACACTTCTCAATAAATTAAGAAAAAAAATTCAAACTTAGAAATTAATATCTTGTCGGGCCCTCCTTGCTTTTTATGACCTCTCGAAATCTATTTGGCATGTATTGGATCAATTTTTTGCAAAATGCTCTATCGATTTTGGTCCACTCTTTGACCAAATATTTTCTCAAATCCTGCTTGTCAGAAATTTGGTACTCATATAGTTTTTGCTGCAAATAATCTCACACATGTTCAATGGGATTAAGGTCTGAACTTTGTGCAGGAGTTTTAATAGCTCTAGGACAGTGGTAGAAGACCCATTACTTGCAAATATCTGCAGTATGTCACGGGTCATTATCTTGGTACAATTTAAAATATCCTGAGATTCCCAACTTGCTCGCACTTTGCTTTAAATTTCGCTTGAATATGTCAAAAGATAGACATATTTATTCATTATACCATCAATAAAATGTAAGTTCCCTAAGCCAAAGCTTGCCATGCAGCCCCAGACAATTTGGTCACCCCTTCCATATTTGACAGTAGGCCATAAATTTTTGACATGCATTGCTGTATTTGATTTCCACTAAACTTTTTGCTTGCCATCCGATCCGAAAATGTTATATTTGCTTTCATAAACAAAAATTATATTTTCCCAATATTCTGTTGGCTACATTACATACATTTTAGCAAATGCCAACCTAGCTTGTCTATTTGCTTTGCTGATGTAGGGCTTTCTTTGAGGTACTCTGCCATGATACTTATGTTTTCTTAAAACATTTCTGACAGTTTCGGGATTTACTGATTTCCTGAACCTACTTTTACATTGCAAAGTCATTTTTAATGCATTAGTTCTTGGATTAATGTGTACTTGTCTCACACAATCTACCTCTCTTCACGTTCATTAAATATCCTTGAACGCCCTGATTCTTTGCTTGTTTTCAACATGTTTTTTTTTCTTGAACTTGTTAATGATGTTAAAAACAGTAGACTTACGCAATTTCAATATTTTTCCTATACAGCGAGAATTGATTTCCCCTCTTTCCAATGACTTTTTACGAGATTTCACACATCAACCAATATATCTTTGTTTCTCGCCATTTTTTCTATAAATAATCTTATCTGTTGAAACATTTGTGTTTAAACTTCTAGTCTAAAAAAGTAGTGTGAAATTAAATTCTATTGATGCGCTGTATACTTGTTAAATTTCGCATTTCAAAAGTGTCCCAATACTTATTTGATTCGAGTGTGCCTTTGAATTATATTTGAAAAGCTAGATCAAATTATAATTCTATAATACTAATAAATGGCTTTACAGTTCTGCACGCCAAGTGTCCCAATACTTTTTTGAGTGACTGTATATATGAAGAGTTACTGTTAAAAGGCTACCAAGAATAAGATGTGTGTTCGCGTGTCGACCTCGTCGCTTAACCGTTGTTCAAAAGTAAAAAAGCGTATTGATTGCATTAATTGAACCATCGATTAGGATAAAAAAAAACAAGCAGTTGGAAATGTTAATAACTATAACCAATTGTCAAGAATAAAATTAATTATTCCGTATAATTATCGCTCGACTTTATTTAAAATGTGAACCAGTGAAGTACTTAGTTTTCTAATCAGATAAACAACTATTATGTTAGGATAAATTCGTCTAGTAATTTTTTTCTATGTCAACATACATTATATCGGGGAAATAAATCAGTAGAGCTGATAAGTAATTGCTGAAGATATGTTTTTCCCTTTAAGGTATCCGACTACGTTCTGAACCATGATTTTGCAAAAGCGCGTAAATGGATAATATTTATGATATTTAGTGTCACTTAGATTAGAATACATGTATACAATTGTTTTAAGGACATTATGACAAAAAAAATTATTTAAATACAATATTTTTGCAAAAAATTAACTTAGAATAACCTTTTTTCCAAATGTTCTCCTCTTGTAAAAAATACTTCTATTGTATTAATAATTTGCCTGTATAGAGCTCAGACCTCTCTACAGAGGTTCAACTAGAATTTTTGAAATGCATAATTTGGAAGTCGGTTTATCCATGTTTTACGAAAACCGAAGGGAGAAATTTTAAGAAAATACGCCGATAATTATTTCAAATGGTTGTAACTCTAAAATAATTAATTTTCAAAAATCATGGTTGAGCCTCTGTACAGAGGTTTGATTATATAAAAGGCAAAATATTAATACAATAGAACATTTTTACAAAAGGAAACATTTGGAAAAAGGTTTTTAAAGTAATTTTGCCGAATATTGTATTTAAATAATTTTGTCAAATCTTAAAAACAATTATACATGTATTCTAACTAATTCCCAAATGTCATGAAAATTATCCATTTATGTGCTTTTTTAAAATCATGGTTCCGAACGTAGTCGGATACCTTAAAAATGAATTCTGAAAAATGTTTTCTCCTTTCTTGATCACAAATATATCATAAACGAAAATAAATTTAGAGGAAATAGTACTATAAACTACATTAAATTTATCTAGGACAGTAAATAAATTTTAGTTTTATCATATCTTTGATTCTTTGTATACTTTTTAATGGCTTACAAATGTATTCTAATGTGTCCCATTGATTAAAATTGTAGAACTTTTGAACATCGTAATAGCGTTAAAAAAAACCCGTCAGGATGAATCAGCAAGTAAAGATTTATTACATCAACATCATCTTTATCAAGTTTATGTGATTTATAGCTGCTATATTTGCTGAAAACATCATATAAGTCACTGCACTATTACATTGACTATCATTATGACGTTATTGTAAAATGTAATATAAGTGATGCCATACAATAGCTTTTAAATCTTATTTCAAAGAAACTTTCTTTTTTCAAATGTACTTACTTTTTAACATTTTATTAAGTAATCTAATGTAGTTTTGAAAAGTGGATTAGAAACACTGTAGGATTAAAATTTACGTTTGTGAATTCGCAATTGCTCTTATATGGGATATTAAGCAGTAACTCTAAGCATATATAATAGCATTTGAAAACAATTTTTTGAGTTTTTTCTCTCTTTTTCTAGGTTATCATTCCAATAGTTATTACCTATTTATCGCATTGTTTGAGACGTCTTCTTATGGACCTAGGACTACTAATCCATAGAATTAGTTATTCCAAAAAAATTAAAGCTCACCAACCATGTTGTTGGGGTAGGTTACAGAAAGCTTTGGGTTTGTTTCTTTTTTGCTTTTGGTTGGAATTCCAGGTTTTTATGTGCTTCTACGAAATCCACTTTAATACTTATACTACTATTATTTATTTATGAAGATACTGAATTTTGAAATCATGTTACTTTTGGTCGAATATTTAGTTCGAATTCATTATAAATAGCCTTAATCTACTAACAAGATGTATTCTCTAAAAATAGTAGATGAAAGCATGTAGTTCGTTATTTAAAATAACTAGATATTTCATGAAATTACAGATCAAGTCAGTTTAAATATACACAATTATCGGATTATGTGATTTAACTAGTTATTACATAGAACAACGATTGCCTAATCTTTTAAGTATTATGTTTTGCGTTTCGAATAAAACTTTTGTAATATTCTTTTGACAACAGAACTAAGTAGCCGAATAATTAATACAAGCTATAAAAATTTAATTATAACTGTTGCTGTATCTCTCTCTTTCTCTCTCTCTCTCTCTGTCTTTTTCCGCACTATTCTCTGTATCTTATATTATTCCTTAACTAATCTAGCAAAAATATTTTCTTTTCTTTATTATTTATTAATTAATCTATCTGAAATATGAAATATATTTGGATAGAGACTTAACTATTTATTTTGTAAACAGTGGATTTTTTTTAAGGTTAATTGTTTATTTGTCACTTTTAACGGTCTATCTCATTAGTTAATTTATAAAATACATAGTTTTTTAGAATAATTATGGAAAGCGTTAAAAGTTATTAATTCATTAATCCTCACTTAAATTGACTTGATCAGTTATTTCATTAAATGGTATTTTATGAAATAACTGAATTATTCGTTTTCTAACAGTTACATAAATATTAAATAAAATAAACTCAGTAGAAGGAATATGTATATCCACCAAAAATACATTTGGAGAAAAGACTTTTCTGTTTATTCAGGACATTGTTGGTTAATGTGTAAATGTAGAATTATTTTGTTCCGGTTGGATTACCATTACAACCCAGAGTACAATGGAGTACTTTCAAAATTTTGATAAATAACAGTACAATGTGAACGGATTCTTGAAATAAGAAACTACACAGCGCGTAAACACACACAAGAAAATGTTTAAAGGAAAAATTATCTTACTTTCTATTTGAGAAATATAGGTAACAAAGACATTCATTTATTTTACTGCGTCTTTACAATTTAAAAATACAATATAGTTCCGAAAACTCGGCCTGATGTGGACCGAAGGGTGGCCGAGTTTGTGAAAATGCCACGTTGTCAGAATGGGATTAATAATTATAGCTCAACATCATGAACTCAGAAGGTGATCGACTACGTTCGGGATTGTGAATTTGAAAAAAGCGTATAAATGAAAATTCTTGATATATTTAGTGTCAGTTGAATTAGAAATACATATAAAATTATTTCAAGAATATTATACAATACAAATGATTGAAATGCAATTTTTTGGCAAAAAATGAAGAAAGAATGTCATATTTTAAAAATATTCTCCTTTTACAAAAAATGCTTCTATAATAATAATATTTTGCCTATATATAGCTAGGACTTCTATACAGAATCTGAATTCGGAGTTTTTAAAAATTTCCATGATTTTCTGAGCTATAATCAATTGAAAGAATAACGTTTCTTTTTAAAATTTTACTAGATATAAAAACCCCAATTTACTGTTCAAAAAAACCGGGGTTTAGTCTCTGTACAGAAGTCTTAGCTAAATGTTGGCAAAATATCATTATTGTAGAAGCATTTTTCATAAAAAATAAGAACAAAACATTCTCATTTTTATGAAAAATGCTTGAAAATGTATTATCAAAACAGTCGAACCCCAATTTAACGAACTTTTCTCTTTCCCCGATTAATGAAGGCAAATCCTTCATTTAACGAATAATAAATTCTGAATGAACGAATTATTTCAACAGCTGAAATAAATTTTTTTTTTATTAGTTTGTGATTTGAAAAAGTTTTTTCTTGCAATGAACAAATTTCGACGGTCAAGGATGCAGAGCGTTATTCGACTTAACAGGTGCAGATAAGCCCTGAGTGTAACCTATCGTGTGAGTTTTGAATAGGACAGGAAACTCCTTTCTTATTTCATCTAGCTTCACAATCAGGGGAATATTTAAAGATTTTAACGATTATGACATTTGAGGTCGGACTGCCTACTAGTGCAACTGAAGTTTAAGAAACTGTTGATTTCTCCGAGCCAATGAATAACAATTCTGATTCAGACATTAATAACAAATTTCTTATCAAAACTGTTGCATTTTCTAATGCTTTACATTGTTTGGAAACTGTGAAAACATACCTTATGCACAGTGGCGAAGCGGAAAACATTTGGGCCCCCAAGTTAAATTGTACAAAGGGTAGGTACTTGGCAGCAGTCAGGCCTTGGGCCCCCTAGAACCCCCGCAATACGGGGGTTGCGGGGGTGTACGTTACGCCACTGCTTATGCAGCAGGATGTAAATGACACAGTATTTTCTTCTGTGCATAAAGTCGAAAAAAGAACTCTTTCGAGTCAGGAATCAAGAATATTTTCAAACATAATTTGTATTTTAACACACTGATAGTCAATATTTCAAAATTTCTACTTAACGCACTTTATATTTTAATAACAATATTTTTTTATCTTTGTTGAATAAAAAGTGTAAAATTTCCAACTATTGATATTTTATGTGTAGTTGCTTATTGTAGAATTTCCGAAAGGTAAATGCAAAAAATTCGTATTGGTTTGGACTCCGATTTAACGAATAGAGAGTTCGGTCCCGATGAATTCGTTAATTCGGGGTCCAACTGCATGTCATTTCTTTCTTCGTTTTTTTGCCAAAAAATTTATTTAAACTTTTATCTGCCGCATTATGATTTACTGCAGTTTCTTTCATGCAATATTTTTTTTTGAATCAATACATTGAAAATTAGGGATATACATAAACAAAATACTCAACTTTGGGAAACTTAATCCGTTACAGCTAATTAATCAATTAAAGAAAATCCACTGTAAAATTAATTATATACACTGTTCACTTAAAATAAATAGCCAAATCGTTTTCTAAGGTCTTCATTAACATACAAAAAAAAAGACACTTATCTTTTAATATTAACTATTTTTTCGGAACGAAAACGACAATTTTTGCAATCTCTGAAAAAAAATAAGCCGACAACGCAACTTCTGCTAAAAAAACTATTCCCCTTTCCCACCCCCTAAAATACCATCAAAACCCCGTGGTATAATTTTTGGAAAGGGAGGGTTTTCCCAAAAAAATTTTCCTGAAAAATTTTGTCGGGTTTTCCGTAAAATGTTATATTTTAATTTTAAAATGGGTCCCTTAAAGTACCGTCGGTAGATAAAGGGTTAAAAAAAGATTTCATAGTAATAATATTTTTCCCAAAAAATTTTTTCATGTATATTCAAAAAATGGCAAAAATGTAAAAATATTATCCATATTTTAACTTTTTTTCAAAACCCACAGTTCCGGGGGGTTTAAGTCAACATGGGTAAATTTTTTTTACGCTACAACACTTATTCTACCCCATTGTAAACTACTGCCATAGATAAAAAAGCCCCCCATAAAAAAAATTCCCCAAAGGGCCCCATAATGAGGAAGAAGAAACAAAAAAAACCCAAAACCCAAACGCCCAATCCAAGAAAGAACGAACAAGTTCCTCGTTTCTAGCCATGATTTAAAAGGGCAGTTAAAAGACACCTCAGTGCCCTAGCAAACCCCCCATTTTTCTTTTTTTTTTCCTTTTTTTTTCTCTACGTCCTTTTCCATTCATTATGTCTCATGGCATGTAAAAGTAGCACTACTTGGCGATGGGAAATCTTGCGAGTAAAATTAATTCCCGTAACCCCTTTTTTTTCCCCCCCTTTTATGTGTGTGACAGGGGAACGCAGGAAAGAACGCCATCATGCAGCCCAGCTCATCACGTACGCGGTTGTCGTCGTCGTCATCAACGCTGCCTTTACACGCGTAATTTCTTTTATATACTACATCATCCTCCTTTCGTAAATTTCGCCCTGACACGGAAGATTTCTTGACCTTGCTCGACTTGACTAGATACTGCACAAGTCTGTCACGTGATTACGCATGCGTATTGTGGAATATTGAGAATATTTTACTTATTTATTTTTTTATTCTATTTTTATTATGTTTGAAATCGCGTGCTTATGATTAAGAGGATAATTACTTTTCTTTAATCCTTGGAGGGGGTGGGGGTACGAAGTTTGAGGAAAAAGAACTTTTTTCTTGAGTGTCGTCATATAATAACAATAATAAAAGATATATTTAAATTGCTGAATGTTATCTACAATTTATTTGTTTTTTGGATGAGGCCATTTACAAATAACAGGGAGTGATAAGTTATCTTATCAGTGTGTTGTACATATATTACTTTCATATACGCAATGAAACTGAAATAGATACTTTAACTTGATGTCACTCTAGAATTTCACATCTGCAAATAACATTGTCACGTGATTTTAAAATTTTACGAGGAAAAGGAACTTGCGCAGGTACATCAAAGTGAATTAAATTTCAAACAAAAGAAAAAACACTACATTCAAATAATAAAATAAAATCAAGTAAAATACAGAAGCATATCTGTAGAAAACTACTAAAATCGAAAATAATTTTAATATTTAATTGAGTACGATGACAAAAAAGAAAGAACTGAATCTGCATCCAGTTTTGTGCAAAATTCTAAATTCAGATGCCAAAAAAGTGTGAACTAAACTGCCTTTCTGTTTTCTTATAAACAGCAATTTTTTCTGGAAGTAGGATGAAGGATTTGAATTTCTCAGTTACAATCCTCTAGGGCTGCCGACTCACGGAACTTTTAAAAACTATAAAATGTTTCCGGGGAACCCCATGTAAAAAAAAACCCTTTAGAAGAATATATCTTAAAATAATATTTAAAGTAGATCAACATGCTATAGGTACTTTAAAAAAAGACAATTACAATAATGCTGTATTTTTACTAAAATTTTAACATAATATTAATGGAACTTATTCACTAATTCATGCTCCAGATGTCTTCTACCATTGCTCTATATTGAATGACTGGGATATGTATTTACATTTTTTTTACACAAACTGTCGAAGTTTAGGTATATCAGCTACCTGCATTCGCATTTCATATTCTGCGTTAATTTGTTTTTAATGCCACTTACGTTGAGAAATATTTAAATTTAAATACATTGTTCAGAGTGGCATGAAAATGTTAACAGCTGTGAGAAAAATTTCTGTATATTCTGCGAATTTGCAACCTAAAAGTTCAGAGTTCTTTTTTGAAATTTAGTTTTAACGTCGAATTTGCTGATATGTCAATACTTTTGAAGGCATGATCACCCCTGATAGCAATACAGTTTTCACAATGAACTCTCATACTTTTTTACGAGGCTGTTTATGAGGACAATAAATCCTACTCTTCTACCAAGGCATTTTTTTTAATTCGGAGAGTATTTTAACACGATTTGGCAGGAAGCGTTGCCTTCCATTGATATTGAAGTTGCTTTATGCATCTAAAAGCTCATCCTTCCCTGTCGTATTCTGAGTCTCAGCAACAATATTGACAACTAAGAGCTGCCAAGCTCCTTTTTTTGCCAGTTATGCAATGTTAATTCCTACTACGAGAGCTAACACAAAATGGTCGGTCTGCAATGGATTTCTTCCCATTGTGGCATTCCCGTTCATGAAAAGTCAGATGAGCTGGCTAAAAGGCGATGTCATATTTCTCAAGTATTAACACAATCAGGTGTATATAAGTCTGCGTCGACAAAAATCAACAAGACCTTCAAGGCCAAGCAACTATCGTATCTTAAAGAAAGAACAAAAGATAAATTCCTGGAAAATGACATCAATGATCTCCCAGACAATCCCATGAGTCACGCCGTGACTACTTTTCGTCTTGTTAAAAAGCATGACTGTCTATATGCATATCTTCCTGGACTTCAAACAGTCAGATAGTCCTACATGCCTCCTTTATTGCAATGGGGCTCATGAATGTAGATCTCCCCATCTATCAGCGCTCTCTCAGAACTATTAGGTTCATTCAAATGAAACCAGGTCAGTGTGTCTAACTTCTTACATGCTATCATGTCCATACTGACAGCCAGCTTAGCAGGCGGGTAGAGAGAACAACGAGTATTCGATTTTATCGGCGGAGGAGTTGAGAGCCGGAAATCGAATCGCGGATGGCTGTCATCGTACGTGATGAACAGTCTGTGTCGTTAAAGTGTTGTGGAATGGCGCAAAAGATTCCTTGAGTTACTGAAAGACGATGCTTGACCTGGACAGGCTCATCGTATCATCACACCGGAAATGATTTCAGAAGTGAATGCTTTAGTCTTGGACAACCTCAGAATCAAGATGGACGAGATCCATCGGTTATTGGGTATTAGCGTAGGCACCACTCACACCATAATGCATCAAAATTGAACTTTCGAAAAATTTATGCGCAGTGGGTTCCCAACCAACTGACCGCCAAACAGCTCAATACTCGAATGGCGTGGTCTTTGAATCATCTGCAACGTTATCATGAGGAGGAATACGGTTTTCTGTCAAAACCTGTGACGAAACGGGGGGCACCATTTTGAACCAAAAAGCAAACTTCAAAAAGCAGGGGAACGGCATTCACCACCCCCAAAGAAATAAAACCGGAATACCGTTCTGGAAGTCATGATGCCCTTTTTTTTTACCACAAGGGCCCACTGTTTATCGAGTTTCTGAACGGACAGTTATTCAGCGTTTGCCTACGAACCTTAGGACCCATCAAGTCAAAAGCCCGCATGTGTCAATGGGTTATTTTTTCGCATGCTAAAGTGCCAATAGTTTTGGTGACTATTTTGAGTTTGTACAGTGAAAATACATTTTTGAGTTACTTTTACTAGTGACCGGGGTTTTTTTTGAATGCCCTTATATATCTTTCAAGATATGGGTGGTTTAAAAACCTAAAAATTTTGAGACTTGATCTTTTTTTTTTTTATAAAAAGGGCCCCCATCATTGGAACAAATTTTTAAGGGAGGGACACACAAAACAACGAAAAACCACCCATGGTCGGAAATGTCATCGTATGGCGCAAGGTGGCATTGTTCACAAGAGCATTTAAGGAAATCATTCATTTGAACTGTCATCACCCGCAGATGAGTATGGAAAGTTTTACAAGCCCCTAGCTGACAAATGTGCACTTCATTTGCGATTTGGCAGAAGGAAATGCACAAACAGCAGAAAGATTGTATCACGAAAGGTACCCACAGAGAGAGATGCACCGGACCCCCTAGTGTTTGCTAATTTTCATCTCAACAATATGGATCTTTACGATGTTATTGGCATAGAGAGGGCAGACCAAGCCAAGGTATGAAATTGGCCAATTGGCCACGGTATGAAACACATTTTGTTCCATGCATGGAACAAAATGTTTTTAATACCATTCGAAGGAATCCGAGTACAATGTTGTGAGTTCTAGTCACTCTTGGCCTCCCTCACTGTGATTATTACCTCGTAATGATTCCTATTCACGCAAACTGTGAGACAAATTAGCAAACATCCGGTGGTCCGGTACATTTCTCTGTGGGTACCTTCGCAATTACAATTTCTGCTTTTCCCTTTCCCTGCCAACGAACCCCTAAATGTAATCTGCAGCTATATAGGTGCTTGTAAAACGTTCCATACTCCTCTGCAGGCGATGACAGCTCAAATAACTGCGATAATTCAGGTATGTTTCTTCCAATGCTCTTGTGAAGAAAGCCACCTAGCGCCAAACGAAAACGTTTCCGACCATGGAATGCCATGCAAATCTGAATCCTTGTGATGTCCCCTGCCTTCCCTTAAAGTTTGCCCCAAACCTGGGGTACTTACTATCTATATTTTTTTTCTTTTTATTTATTTTTTTTAATTTTTTCTTTTGGGGTTTCGAATTTTTTTTAGAGTGTTTTCTATGCATTGCATTATTACTGCATTTTAATTCTGGATCACTACGGCAATGAATTGTCCCTGTATTGCCAACTGTATTAGAAATAAAAGAAATATCTAATCTACATCAAGATGCCTTATGGAGTATTATGTTTATGTAACACTACCCTTTTGTTATCGATTATAAAATGTCATTGGACTACAAAACATATAAAAAAAATTTCAATTTATTTGGAATAAATCCACTAGTTTTCTTAATAAGAATAAAAGAATCGAAAAGAAAAAAAATATCTTAATCTTTCAAATTCCGTACCATAATACTCTAGAAAGTCTAAAATTATAAAAGGCATTAAAAAATAATAACGAGTGAAAGAAAGATAAGTCTTCTCTTCAAAGGAAGAAACTTGAGAAATAAATTAAAAATAACATTAAAAAAAGAGGCTTTTTTACTTTTATCGCACAATTAAACGCTTAAGTCTTGAAAATAATCAAGCTCAACTTCTGATTTTTTAGCACATTTATGAGGAAAATATTGTGAACACAGTAAAAGTAAAAAAGAAAGTAACATAAAAGTTATTTTAGGAATTATCCTATTTTTTTTTTCAATTACTGTGCATATATTTATTATCAAATAATTTAATATAAATAAAGAAAACATGCCAAAACATTATTTAAAATAAGTTTCTTGCGTTCATTTTATTATGTAACTCGCAAAAGTGTAATTTTATGACCAAATATTGTTATGTGTCCTATATGTTATAATAATTATTAAAATAATTTAAATATTTTTTTCGTTAGCAGAAAGTCAGAAGAAAAACACTTGATAACGAAATTAATACCTTATAGAAAAAAATTAATAATATTGTTACCAATTTTTT
>BMAV01001323.1:0-21061 GCA_019973955.1 Trichonephila inaurata madagascariensis | reverse complement strand
CCATTCCATATACTTCGAAGAATATATCTCAAAATAATAAAAGTAGTCAACATGTTAGGGGATTTTGTAAAGGCAATTAAAATAGCGTTTATTAAAAAAAAATAATAAAAAAATTAATTTTCTCATTAAAAATTTAATTTGGATCCAAGTGTCACTTATCCTGTATTTATAACTGGGATAGGCTTATTTTTTTTCACACAAACGTCAAGTCTAGGTAAATTGAGTTAAATGCAACGAATTATTCAAAGTTTAATTTGTTTTATATTTTTTGTTTTGAAACTCGTTGAAAATATTTTTGCAAACAAAAGCTCCAATGGCATTAAAATATTTATAGCTGTATTAAAACCCCCGGGTTTTTCGTATAAATTTTAAAACCTAAAATTTGCTGTTCAGTTTAAAATTTAGATTAAAACATCAAATTGTTGATAAGTTGTTTCTTCCTTCCCAATAGGTTTTTTTACCAAAAATACAAGAAGGTGAATTTTCCATTAGAAAATTATTTAGTTTTGGAAAGTTTTTGTTAACAAGAGTAAAATTATCTCGTGGAATTTGAGTTTGGCAATTGAATATTTAAACAGTACGTGGATTTATATATTTTTTCTGTGCATTTACTTATTTTGAGTTTCATTTTACATGAAGTTTCAATCCAAATTTTTTTTTTTTTTTCTTATTTTTCCTCGCTATGAGAGAAACATCATTGTTCTTTTATAATTTCATTTTACTTTACTGTCTGGTTTTCATCCATGTGTGTTAGGAAAGGTTTTAACTTTTAAATATGGCCTTTTGGGTTTTTTTTCCTATTATTTGAAAATTTTTTGTGTACGGGGAAAATTGGCCCATAGCATTGTTAATTTAAATATCTAACCGACAGCTCTAGAAATCATAATGCCCATTTTACCCAAAGACTTTTTTTTTATCGACATTTGTGTCTCTTGAACTCCAATTTCTTTCTTCTTTTTGGATTGTAGGTTTTCCCTTTTTTACTTGGTTTTTTTTTTTTACTATATATATATAGTAATAACCCAAAAAATTTTAATAGCTCTTGCATTATTTAATGTCCCGTCCTTCAGTACAACCATGTAATTTAAATTTGTTACCCGCCTACCGGACTTTTGAAAATATCTCCATCCACCTCCCAAATCACGCGATGTTCGCAGCCTATAAATATGAGATTTAAATCGCGCCTTTCTTCTCTTCTGCTCTCACCTCTCTGCAATAATGTAGTCAGCCTGCCGCGCGGGGTTGTGTTTGTCTGTTTTGTCCGTAAAGTCTTTATTGTTGAAGATGAATATATGTTTCAAGGTGCAATAAATTGGGGTTAATTTTTCAAAATTCCCGCTTCTTCGATAATACATATTTCCCTACCCCCGGGCCCCGCCCTACCTTTGGTTACCCTTTTTTAAAAACAAACCTCCCCCGACAAATTTTGTCACACAATAAGTTTTCTTATTACATATATATATAAAGCGAGTTTTTTAATATTAATTTATTATATTATAATAAAAGTTTAAGAAGTGTTGCATAATAAATTTATTATATATAAATAGAATTTCCAGTTTTAATGAGTAGGACGAGCTATAGATACTTGTAACTATATAAACTTGATAGAGAACGTGAATCCATTTTGAATTCATATTTATTTCTTCTGGAATTTTTCATTGGGACTCGTGGAACCCCTGGGTATTCCTTATGGAACCCTAGGGTTCCGCGGAACACAGTTTGGGAACCACTGATGTAAAGCAAAGCAGATTATACCTGATGTTGTTCGCTGATCGGAAAAACATTAAAACTTTAAGACTTGAAAAGTTTTCTTTGAGTTTTTGGGGGTTTTTTCTCAAAAATTGCTATTGAAAGTACAAAAATTTCCAGGCGTTAACTTTTTTTAGATTTTTTCAAATTTGGACAATAAATTGTTTTTTTTAAAATAAAACTGTACGGCTGAACTCATGAAAGTGTTATAATATTTTGTACTACAATTTTCTGAATTAGAAAAATACATTATTTGAAAATGAATCAAAAGTATTTTTGTAAACTTGCTAGTTTATATGATAATAGTCAAATAAATTCCACATGTTAATTATATATAATAATCCTTATTGTCAAATATGTTAAAACAATACACGTAAATACTGTTTCTAACATCTTGACATTTCATGTTTTTATAATTATTTAAAAAAAAGTTTGATCCCACCCTTAATAATAATTTCCTTCTATACTAATAATTACCTTAGTTAAACAACTTCAAACTAAAATAATATTTTATAAGTTACGCATCATTTTGCAACACTAGTATTACTATGTAACATTTTATAATTTAAATAGAAACAGCAAACATTTTTTTTAAAAATAAAAGCTGACTGATCAGTTAATTGTGGACTGATTAACTTTTAATGATCCTTGAAAGAACGTTTTCCTCCACTTGCAATAGAAAAATTGCTATTATTATCCAAATTTTTTGGCGTACATTTGCTTTAAACTATGCTAAATATTAAAAGAAATTAATTACTATTCTGCGGAGTCTAATAGCGAAATATACGTACGTTATTTTTAGAATTGCTGCAATATCATTTCTTGTAACGAAAAATTTAAATAATTGACTAGATTATATGAAAACCTTTTTCGAATTCATAATATTGGGCAAAGAAAATACATTCCATACATTAAATATAGAATTTCTTTATTTAGTGAAATAATATTGCCAATGTGATTCCAAATAATATATTCTTGAAAAGAATAAATTACATAGTTATAAAAACTTTTTTAAGAGCAAACGACTTTTAAAGAAATATTTTTAAAAAACAAAAATATGCTTCAAAAGTCGTTTGCCCTTTCCTTCATTTTGGAACGGTATTCGTATTTAGTATTCTTATGAAGAAAATTTCTAAGCAAATATGTAATTTGATTCAACTGAATAATCATTCATAGAAGAGTTAAAAATAAATTCAAATATTTCAAAGTAAAGAAAAAACACCCTGATTTCACTTTTTTCCCGATGTTTAGAATTCGAATTTAATAAATTTAAATCTATTTTTAAACAAATTTTTTCCAGTTAAAAATAGCTTCAAATTTCAAAGTAATGAAAAAGCATCTTGAAACCAGTTTTTTTGATGTTTAGAATTTGTATTTAATGTAACGGTTTTCATTAATATTGCAACAAAGAAAGTAATTCATTATTCATTCTTGATGAGTTTCTTTATAAAATTCCAATTAAAACGTATTTTAATTTTTGTTTCAATACTTTAATTACACGAAATGCATAAAAAATAAACATATATTTGGAAAATCTTTTTTATTTGTTTTTTTAAAAATATAACAACATCATTTTAAGTGTTAATGCTCACGTACATGCATAAATACAATATGAAATATTTCTGAAAATGTATCAGTTAGTATTTTCATAAAATATTTGAATCATTTTTTTTTAAAAAGTGCATACCGAAATAGTTTTTAAATTTAATTTATATGAAAAGTACAAACTACTTCAATACAAGCCTTCAAGTTAGTCATTAAATTTAGAATTTAAATTCAAACGCATAAAACTAAAAAAAATTCTATATTAGTTGATACGGCAATTGCAAATTATGTATATATATATATATATATCATAAATATGTAAAGTTACTCCTTTTAGTTTCATAACCTATTAAAACTGAATAAATTAAATAACAAGAAAGCTAATTAGATGTACCATTAGTCAAATCATTACTCAGAATATTCATAAACCATCCCTTCATTTTTACTCATTATTTTGACATAATTCTCCAACCCTAAGTATCTTCCTTTCTCGTAAGCGAAGAATTACATCACAGAGAGATTGAGTGATGCCACCCGCAAAAAAGAAAGTATTCCGAAAATAATTAAAAGCTATGATTGAAAATTAGTATGGGAAGACAATAATTAACGAAATCAAGTCTCAAATAATCGCCATTGTCGAACAAAACTTAATTTGAAAAGGCGGGGCTTATTATAAAAAAAAATAATTTCGAACGAAACATGACAGAAACTAGATTAATGGTTCCTAATCTTTAAAGCCAGATTCTTTTATGAATAGAAGGGAACTTATATACTTTTACTCGTCCAATCACGTACAAGGTATCGAGTGGCTTGTTATCATCGTCAAAATGGATGTTTAAGGGAAGCGATAAAGTACATCGTTATTCTATCAAAATGCGAAGTCTTTTCATCATACAACAATAGGAGGCGCTGCTTACCATCTAGGAAACTGCGTTTTACAAGGTACAATGGTTGTTAAAGACCATAAAAATGTCCAACACGCAGCTGAGAGAATAAAAGAAGATGTCTTGGTTCGCATAGAAAAGAACTTAATAAATAAATTACCTTCGCATGCATACATGTACACAAAAAGCTTGCTGACAAATTACTTAAAATTTCAAGATTTGATCGTTATTTTTTTTTTTTCACGGCGTTTTTAAATGTCCCTCTTGGTTTTCTGGAGCATTTATGCTTGCTTGGGGAGAATGGAAAATATCTATTATGAAGCAAAACCAGGAATGGGAAAGAAAAGTTTTGGAATGTTATTCATTAGCATTTCTTTTATGATGATGGAAACGTGGAATTTTTATCCTGTTAGGTAATTTTGTGAGCAAATGTAAATATTTTCCTTAACAATTTAACTGACAAGGAAAGGGAAAAAAGTGTGGATTTTAGAATTAAAAAAAGGGTAAATAAAAGGAGTTGAGTTGTGTAGTATCATAAGCCATCTTTTGAAGAATGTGGGTTTTATTTATTATAGTGAAAACAATTCATTCTACAGAATGCAGTGGAAGAAAGAACTATGATTTAATTTATGAAAATTTACCCTCAGAATCTGCGTTAGTGACCACGTAGCGAAAGATTTTTTTTTTCTTTCTTTCTTTCGTCACTTTTTAAAAATTAATTACGTAAATGCTGAAAAAGTCGAAAAAAATTAATTAAATTTCATTCGTCAAAATAAAGTTAGGACTTTCCAACGGCGTAATTTGTACGTTTTTTTATGCGCTAATTTATCACGCTGTGTGAATCACACCCTTATGTGAAAAATTAATTTTACAAAAAGTTGTGTGTGCCGTGTATAAATTAAAGCCTATTTATTATTTTTTTTTCTATAATTAATATTTTTCAGAAACAGGGATACTTTCTGAAATCTGAAGTAAAAGATTTTGCAAGACATAATTACTTACTGCTTTTTATTATAATGAATTGCTTGAGCAATCTTACATGTAAGAAACATTAAATATGCAATGGAAAACCACACAATCGTATTGTTGTCAATAATAAAATTAAACTGTGTTGGTATTTTCGTGATTTAAAATAAGAGTCAAAATTTTACTTTTCGTCATTTCTTACAGAAAATATGATTTTATTTTTATTGTATTGATTCTACTACATTTTGGGAACTCATGTTCCTAGTACACATAAATATACAATTAATTGAAATGTGCTGAA
Organism: Trichonephila inaurata madagascariensis; assembly: GCA_019973955.1. NCBI lineage: Eukaryota > Metazoa > Arthropoda > Arachnida > Araneae > Nephilidae > Trichonephila > Trichonephila inaurata. Next base: position 15,616 of record BMAV01001323.1, on the reverse strand, counting down.
TTAATATTATTTCAATATGTAAGGGTATTCTTGCAGGCAGTGAAGAGGATGAAAATGTTCTGTAAATTGCAATAACTGTAACCATTGGCGTAACTATTTCTGAGTGGGCCCTGTATGAAAATTCCTTAGGGCGCCCCTTTTTCGAAAATAAAAATAATCGCATTCCTAAAACTTATTTGAAGGTTCCCAGATATTACACATGCTGGGGCCCTTGTAGCTTGGGGAGCCCTGTATCATTGATACTGTGGTAGCTACGCCCCTGACTGTAACTGACTTTCCGAAGCAGCAGAAGTGCTCTCTAACGGCCCCACCTTCAGTAGAGGCCAGGTGAGGAGAGGATGTGGTCGCTATGAAAAATAGTCCATATTCTTCGCCCATTATTTTTGTTAACAATATGTGTTTTGTTTGTTAGTAAAAATATTGGGCCAAAAACATGGACGATTTCTAGCTTAAAATGATAAATAATTGTTTTACTTAAGAAGATCTCACTGATATCCAATCACCGAATTTACCACTTTTAGTTTAATCTTTAACGTTCAACCGTTCTACAAAGCACTAATTACCAAAGACTATTACAGAATTGTGCGGATTTAATTTCCAGAATATCAATTTGAATTTAGAATGATTTTTAGCTACTCTTTAATTATTTATTTTATCAAATGCCATTAAATTTTTCAATAAAACTAGTACTATTTTGTTGTTTGAGTTTAATTTATTGTGTTTACCTGAGGCTTGTGTTTTACTGCTCAAAGTGAAAGTCTGTGAAATGTCAGAATTATTTTATTTTAATTTGTACTTCGTTGTATAATAAATCCTGTATTGTTGTTGCTCATGCCACCTGCCTGACATGGTCAGATCGAGGCCCACAAAATTCATCGCGACAATGGGCTAGATGTACGCCTGTCGTTGGCTTTTAACCTTGAGCACCATACAGGTGACAGTACGATTTAGCACGGAGAAATTCCCAAAGGAACGATAGATGGCGACACCACCTATCTCCACCTTCACAATTTAGGCATGTAACTGAATTGGAGGGAAATTTTCTCCAGTTCCCTGCAATGTGTCGACTATGAAAAATCATTAGATAAAAATAAATGAAAGCATAATTTTTAGCATATTTGGAAATGTATGATTTAGTAGCTCAAAAAATAAATTAAATATTTAGAGCACGTTTTTTAAAGGCTAGAATATTCTTTTAAGTTATTTCGTTTTTTCTTATCATTCATTATAGAATCGCAGTAAAATGTTTTTAGGGTTAGTTATTTACCTTGAATAACATTTGGAAACATACTTCGTTATTTGGATGTATGTATTGGATGTTCTATATTACATATTTTATTATGCTTCATAATTATTCCAAATTCTAAAATTTCAGCTTCTATAATCATTTTCAAACAAAACAAGATAATGTTCAATTTTACTATTTATACCTTTTTCCATTTTGAAATAATATAAGTTTGTAATTGGATTATTCTTAATTCTTCAAAGAAATTCAATTGGGTACCTAACAAGCTTCCTATTGTGAGGATCCAATATTTTGAATATATTTAGAGCCTACCAATATTAAAACTTAATACTCACTGAAATTTATGCTCTAAATCGTCTTCACAAAAAATACTTCAAAATAATCATTGATTATCTTATAATAAACTCTTGTGTTAATATATTTTAAACATAAAATTATTAAATCCAATAGAATTTAATTGGCTATAAGAATTTTAATTGAAAAAAGCTCGTTAAATTTAGCTAATTAAATTGCCCATTTAGTCTTTGAAATTTAAATTATACTGTATACCTTATGATCAATATCTGAAAAGAAATTCTTAAAATGTTACAATTTGAAATTCTTTTCAGAGTAAATTTAAAATTTTTCATGAGTTAGTTTTGAATAAATTTTCTGAAATAAGTTCATAAACCCTGCATCCCATAGCAATTAAATTGAAAAATAAGCAAAAATGTATCTCTTTTAAGAATGTTTGATTCTACAAATGAAAATGTACAACATAATTTCGAGTCAGGATCCAATTTCGCCTTTAAGATTATTTTTTTAAAAAAAATTATTGAACCTATTAAAAATATTTGTACTGTTTTCATGGAGTTTCAAACCTAGAATTAGATTTATTAGAAATATTTATTCAAAATTACATAAAATTGATTTAAATAACATGTACATGTGATTTTCTAATTTACAAACATCATTTTCATATTAAAAAAGAGTATGTAAAATATTTTAATCATGAGACAGTGTGTATATATAATAATATAATCTTTAATAATAACTATAAATTTTATGTACGAATGATGTAAAGGTTTCAATAATTTCTACTTGTAGTATTGAACATAGTATTTCAGACATTCATTATGTTCATTTTATTTAATCGAAGATTACACATAAACTTTTAATCAAATTTTTCTTTTATATAAATATTACAAATTCTAGAATGAGTATAATAAAGGATAGATTTAAGGTACTTACATATTATATCGTCGACTGATCTCGTCAAATTCAAATATATCACCAAATACCGCGATATACAGCCAACAGTGGAAAACTATTCCTTCGAATGTTGGAATACAATGAAACAATGGCACCATTTGGCGACTAACGTCTTTTGGTTTGGCGAAATGGGTCGACAGTATTATATGTAAGTACCAGATTTAATTATTTTTATCCAGTAGCACATACAGGAATTTTTCAGGGGTCCGGGGTCGCAAGTTCACCATTCTTGTATCAGGTTCCTTTTGATTTTGTCGATTTTCGGGAACAAAACACAATAAAAACTAATTATTGAATAAATAATTAGCATTAATTAATAAAATTAATCATTTATAATAAATATTTAATTAAATTTTACGCACTATATACTTAGAATTATAGTCAATCGGAAAAAAAATCAAGGGTTTTGGGGGTCCGGACCCCCAGGACCCCCTGTGTGCGTCACTGTTTTTATCTATTCTACAAAAGATAAATACAATTAAAGTTTAATTGTTTTTCTTCTGACTATATATTATTCGACAAAATATTGCCTAGAAAAAGCTGAAAAAACACTTCATTTTTAAGGGCATGACTTGTAACTTTTCCACGATAATGATTCTTCTGAATGAAAAATGATCTTTTTTTTCTCTCAATCTGACAAAATTCTGATTAGCTACTATTAATTATTTTTATCTTCAACTATCAGTTCTGCGTAGGCAAGCAATTATTTCCGACAACATGTTTATTAAATGACAAACACTGCTTTTGTATCCTCCCCCGCCTGCGTAACCACCGTGTTACATGTACATGTACAGCCTATGTAGCTGTAATTCTATTTAATTTGCTTGTAATTACCATAATTCATTTTCTTCGTCGCTAAAATCTGGTCGTACAAAATATTTAAATAATGCAACGTATGCATTACTGCACATTACTAATTCAGTGGGTCTCTGCATGGTAGAGAAAATTATTGTAATTGTCTAAGCAACAGCAAAGTAAGATTAAAATATTTCTCCTCTATTCAGAATGCAAGAAATGCTATTTAATGGAGCTATGTTATCCTTGATACTCTTTTCGGAATATTTAATATCTTGGATTTGGTATAATATCCACAAAATTCATAAATCTATCTTTCATGAAGCATATTTTAGTTAATAAATGTCTGAGGCTCACTGTTTTTCTCCGACATTAAAATTTTATGTTTTACTACGTTCCATAATTCGAATTTGCTGCTAATTCAGCATTTTATGATATGTTCTAATTTGTTGCTTAAAATTATATTCTAATTGAGTCTACAACCTGCATTTCTATTTGCTCTAATAGTATTCCTATGCTAATATGAAAGAAAAAAAAGAATTGTTCTTTTGTCTTTCTTATTAAGATAAAATGAAGCAAATTGGTGACATGTGCAAAATTTATTAGAATGGTTGGTGATTTTATAAGCAAATTGTGAGATGTTTTATTTAAGTTTTAATTCAAGGCATTAAGAATAGGGAAAATATATAAAGAAATTATTCTGCTAAAGAAAGAATGGAAATATTTTTTGTTATTTATTTGAATATATCATGCCATAACTATTTGGTATTTAAATTTTTGGTAGTATAATAAAATTTTTTACTAATTTAATAATGCATGTATTTTTAAAATTTTAGAATAGTTAAGTAACATTTCAAAATCTAATGTTCAAAACTACAATAAGTCCAGTAATAACAGTTTGAACAACATTCTATTCATCAGATATTTTAAAAATGCTTCAAATTCATGGACATCCAATTTTATTTCTAATTAGTGTGCTAATTTTTTTTTATCCTTCCATATTTTGCATTGTTGCATCTTTCTTGTTATTCAGCTTTGAATACGTAGGATGTGCTATAGGCAAGAATCTCGCACGCGAAATGCATATAGAAACATCTATAATATTGTATCAATATATTTTCTCTATTCTTTATTAGGACATTTATTCTATTCCTTGTAATTAAGAACGCGTATTAGGGCCTAATGTAATATTTACAAAACTTTCCTCTATAAGAAAGAAATTTTTCTTTTTAATTATTGATCACTATATATATGTAGTTTTACTATTTTTATCAAAGGATATTTTAGAAGTACAACAACACTTTTGAAATGTATAATTCGCGTGTACTTATGTATACACGTAATATTAGTATTAAATTCTTATACGCGTTTTAGTTAATATCTAAATTTATAATTTAAATTATGCATTCCCTTTATACCAAACGGCGGACCAATTTCTACTGTACAAATTATGCAACTGTTAATGCTCATTGCACAAATTGTAAGACCAACCTTAATTTGCGTCTTTTTGTTCTAATATTTTCATGGTGCATTCTATCTTGTTTTCTTCTCATCTAACTGTTTAGGCCTTAAGTTTTCAATTCTTCGACTGGTTCGAAGTTTTTCTAACTCTTCAGGATGCAAATTTTCAACTTAATCTCTTCTTTAAACATTTCTGCTTTTCGTGAACTTTCTTCATTTGTTCTTTATATCGCAAAATTCGTTCTTGAGGCTTGCTCCTCTTCCATTAAATTCAACTTTTTTCGACCCATTTTTACTAACTATACCTTATGTATAAATGAATTTTATTACAGCATCCCGAAAAACTTCTTTTTATATACAGACGCGTTTTATATATAATTTTGTATATGGTCTATCAATCCTTGCATATATTCTGTTCTCATGTGTGCTTGTTTCGATAACAAACAATACAAACACGCTCCTGCAATTTTCAAATACGCATATATGCGTTAATCTTTGAGGTAGAAGTAGTTGATTGAGTAGTAATAACTGATAATTGCGCCTTATTGCCAATTTGTAATCATAATATTGAACAAAACTTATTGCCTTTTTATTATTGTTCTAGTGTGAGAGAGAAATAGATCTTTTCATAAAAAAGAAAATAAACTTCAAAAATTTAATGCACCCAGAAATATATTAATTATTTGGCATTATTTTAGAAAAGGAGTTTATTCATTTATTTATGGAGAAAGGATTTTGAATCGATTCTGAGTCGCATGCTTGAGTGTTGTAGCACCATTTCTATATTATGGGGAATGGATTATCTAAGTAAAGCGAGAAAAGAGGTTTTATGATCTGTATTGTTTCAGGTCTATCGGCTTCTTTTTCTATGGGGGATGTGTTATTTCAAGATCTTGATAAAGAGAACTGGTACTTTAGAATCAATGTGTGTTGTAAACTATATTAACCCCTTAGCTGCCGATTGAAGGATATGCAATTCGCTCCACTGTATCACCATTTTTCGCGGAGATGCTCGCATGCGGCGTGTTAGAGGGAAAAGAAAAATCGTAAAATGACAATTTTTTTCTCCGATATACTAAGTAAATCCTTTGCAAACGATGCCAAGGTCCTTCTATTCATTCCAAATTGTTCAGAATAGTTTCGCTAATAGCAGCATCATTAAAAGGATCGTTTTTAGGACAGACGTATATATACGTCCTGTCATTTAACGCACTGGTTGAGCGAGACGAATATATACGTCGGGGCCATTTAGTTGTTAAAGGGGATATTTAATACCTGCAAATATTTTAAATCATTGAATATGATGATTTAAAATCATCATCATCGTATTTAAAATCATTAAAATCATTCAGTATCATAGCAATACAAAATCAAGAATTTTCATGCTTAAGCTAAGACACACACATCAATTTTATATAATCTATTATTTCAAGTATAATACCAAAACAATACATTTTAGAATTTTCGGACTTTTTTTTTTTATAAAAAACATGACCATGCCAAATATAAATTATATAAATATTATAAATTCTGAAACGCATAAAGCTTTAAATTGGTTGAATATTCTTATACATAAAATATGTGAAGATTTAAGTATGCTATATAAGTTCAAAGAATATATAATATATAAAGCAATGTGTAGAATATATAAAATTTTAAATGTGCAGTGTATGTAATATTCTGAATTCACAGAATACATAAAATTCGACTTGTACTGAATATATAAAATTCGAAAAGGTATGCTTCTATAAAAATATTTTTATATTTATCTGTCTATGTCTCTATTTATCATTATGTCTATGCGATCCATTCTTTACTTTAACATTTAACAACGAAAAATAATATTGACAATATATTGAGTTATTATTTTTATGGAATAGTATTTATCACAAAATAAAGAAATTTAATTCATTAGTTATTAATACACTCCAGTCCGAAGAATAATATTGAAAAATATTGAGTTTTCATTTTTATGTACTATAAATATTTATCTAAATCTAGAGAAATTTAATTCATTACTAAATAATAAAATGCAAAACTAAAATAAGAATACAATTGTGCAATATTTTATTACAGAAAAATAAATTATTGTAACAATATTTTCATTTATGTTGCTGATTGGTAACTTATTTGAACAAAAAGCTTTGGTTGAATTCTCAAAGGTTATGTATTTGGATAAACTTACCACGTTGTATAAATAAAATTAATTGGATTCATGAAAATAATAAATGGATTTTCGTAGAAACTCAAATTATATTTGAAAATATGTAATCCAAAGATACAAAGAAAATTAAAATTCTTATATAAAATTTGCTCAAAATTTCAAAATAAATTATTCATAGTTTATAAAAATATATATTTTCTTGGAAATATGATAATTTTGAAATATCTTATTTTTTAAACAAAATAGATGAAATAATGTTTCAGTTACCTGAATTTGAAAATTTTATGCTTGAGCTTTGAAAATTTCATATTACGTGAGAAAATTTAAAAATGGCGTTTGAATATAATTTTTGATTTATTTATGTTATTCTTTTTATTATTTCGATTTGTTTCTCCAGGTAAACTCTACCACGTCCGTCAAGCTTTATAAAAAAGTACTTCGAGTTCAGATCATTCAGTTTATAGCTTTTACAGAAAATAATATTTAGAGAAAAAGTTATAAATTTTTCTTGCAAATCTGTCCTTAAACACTTTATCTACCGCATTATGATTTGTTGTGGTTTTTTTCATGCAATATTTTTTGGGGTCACTACATTGAAAATTAAGGGATATACATAAATAAAATACTCAAATTTGGAAAATTTAATCCGTTAGAGTAATTAATTAATTAAATATATTCAACTGTAAAATTAATTATACACGCTGTTCAATTTAAAATAAATAGTCAAATCGTTTTCTAAGGCCTTCATTAACATACAAAAAAATAAGACACTTAAATTTTGACATTAACTATTTTTTCGGGACAAAAATGATAATCTTCGCAATCCACTGAAAACGAAGTTTCTGCTATAAAACTATTCACCCTCCCCGCTAAAATACTCATCATAGAACCCGTGCTGTCATATATCTTGGTAGAGTATATTTCGAAGAATATTCCTGCTAAGTATCGTAAGAATATTCGTAAAAATGGTTGTTCTATGTAATTTTAAAGTGAGTGGTACTTATGAGTACCGTCGGTAGATAAAGGGTTAAACTTCATGAAAATCTATTTCATAAAATTGAAATGATTCCGAAATCTCCAGTCTTATAGCATAGTATTAGAATTATTTGATAAAACAATTCAGAAACTCCAAAAACAACGAAATCCTAATCATATAAATGCTTTTCTGCTTCAGGAAATTTATTTTAAAGCAAAAAAAAACTCCCTACCCCTGAAAAGGTATTTCATTTTTCCCTATCGTGGAAAAGTATTCGAAAATTTTTCGTAAGCGAAACCAATTTGATTCTAAAGTACAGTTCTCGTTTTCTAGATTTCGCCGGCGAAGCGATTTACATGGCGAAGAAATAACTGCATTTTCTAGGATATTACCGGTGAAAAAAACGAAATATACCTTATACCTATAGTATTTCGAGGAAATCTGAACTTTATTTGTAGAAAGAAATCCGGTCGCTCACATCTTCAGTCTTGATGGAGAAAAAGTCTTTTCTCCAACCACCACTGCGAACTTTTAAGGAAGCTCCGCCGAGTTGAGTTGCAAATGGAAAACGTCTCAGTGCTATTGTGTTTTGAATGACAAAAACTGGCATCAGCACAGACGATATTTTATTTATTTTTGCATTTCGTTATCCCTTTCATTTTTTCCTAGTTTTTTAAACGAGAAGAAGCGGGCACAGGAATTTTTCAGCTATATATATTTTTTAAATTCTTTTTCCCCCAATCGGCCTTCTAAAATCTTTTTATGCTGAGTATGTACGAACGTAAAATATGAAAAAGTTAAAAAAAAAATACACCGGTTATATTGCGTTCGAGAATTTTTATGAAATTCGCATCATGATCTCTGACAACGTGTTGGAGAGTTATGTAAAACCGTTGTGTGTATTTTTTATTTATTTTTTTCATTCATTTTACGTGGTTTTTTTTTATCTTTTTTTTTCTTTCTTTTTTACTCTTTTCTTTGCTTTTCATTTCTGTGTAGTAAATCAAATTTACGCGGTTGCCGCTGTTCGAATAAATGTTCCATCAGCTATTCAAACTTATTCAAAGTAGGTTGGTACTTTAAGAGATTCTGAAGACAAATATTTTGGATCTTGACTTGGAATACGGCATTTTTACTGTGCATAACAAATTACGAAAGCTCAAGAATTGTTAGTGGAATAAGTTTTACTTCTGTGTGAACTTTGTGAATGGTCTTCCAATAAATCTTTGTTTTTACCTCCACGTAACTTGATATAGTTAGTGTTTTAAAAATGAGTGCCTCTATATCGAACTTCGATGAATAATCTAGTCTTCCTGGAATAAACTTTAAACTACATCTGTCATGAATAAAACTTAGACTGGATCTACAAAATTATATACTAGTTCCTTAACTAGTAAACAAAAAAATTAATTTATGAGCTGGATATTTAAATACCTCAATTGCCGTACGTTAGGGATGAAACCTTCGGTTTATTTTAATTCCTTCTCTTTTTGATCCAGTTTTGCTCCCGATTTTACCTTCCCCACCTTCAGTCACAACTTATTGAGTTCATATTAAATTGCTGTAGCAAACTTCCGCTCCCGTTGGTGTTGCCCAAATTTTTTTCAAACGGGGGCGGCCCCCCTGAGGCAGGGGGGCGCGGAAATTAAAAATCGGCAAAAGATTATTTTAAAAATTATTAAGGCTGTTTTTATTAAAAGTGAGAGCTTGAACTAAACCCGGGGGCACATTTTCGGGGAAAAAAGCCCCCAATTTCCATGGAAATTTGTAGTTTTAAAATTCTGTTTCAAATGTGTTTTTTCAAAAACCCGATTTTTTTCATTTTTGAAAGAAAGCCCCTTGGTAAAGGAAAAACGCCAGCACATTTTATACCGAAAAAAGAAACTCACTCAGTTAAAAATGGAAGTATGACAAAAATGCTGCCCCTAAATGATAGTGAATCCAAAAAATTAAAATTTTCATTTCTCTTTAAACTGAAAAAAATGTTCCAGATTTGGGTCCTATTCTTTAACACTAACCGAAAACAGCCTTAATTTTCTGAAAGTAAGCAAACAAAATACATTCTGACATAGTAAAAAATAAAATACACATTTACATAGATATAATAAACTTATAAATGTATCAGTACTGTACAAAGTATTTCATAATTAATTCAACAATACTATAAGAACAAGTTTAATAATTGCCAGTGACCCCATGGGCTGTGTCATATATAAAATTACAAAAATAAACACTCCTCTTGATAATTTGTACGGTTTATAATAAATCCCTTAACTGCTTATTAAAACTTACACGATTCGCTCCCCAATGCCACCGTTTTCTATGTGATGTACTGGGGGTAGGGGATGAAAAGGAATATGTAACGAAATTCTCTGATATAGTAAATAATTCGCAAACACTATGAAGGACCTTTTATTGCATTCCAAAGCCTTCGGAATAATTTTATGGATAGAAATGCGGATAGGATGAAATCGCACTTCAGAAAAACGTATATATACGTCCGGGACAATTAACGTTTTGGGTGAGCGGGACGTTTATAAACGCCGGTGACACTTAAGAAGTTAAAGTCGTACTGTGGCTTTAGCGTCAAAGTATAGCATTATTGAAGTCAATACATTGTTATTGTAAGGAAGGGGGCGCGACGAAAATTATGATTGAATATTGGGTCGCAAATATTGAAAGTTTGAGAAGCAGTGGTGTAAGGGCTTACAGAAGGAAGAGATACCCTTAAAAATACATTATTTCGTAAACTTTTAAACAGTTGCTTTCAATATGTGGGTCTTTAATTGCCGTCGGCGTATATATACGCCCCGCTCAACTGTTGCGTTAACTGCCCCTGGCGTATATACAAATCTTAGAAAACGGTCCTTTTTTTGGGGGGGGGCTGCTAGCAGTTAAACTATTCTGAAGACTTTGGAATGCAATAAAATGACCTTGCAAGTGCTTGCGAAGGATTTACTTGTTTCAGAGAAAAATGTACTTATTAAATGTGCTTACGGTACTGTGCTTATAAATGTGGCGTAATATGCCAGAATAATACGGTACTGTTTCCTACCAGTTGTTAAGTAAATTATTTTAATGAAACATAGAGCGTAATATTTTTTTTTTCTTCTTGATATGTTAAATTATTCGAGAATTTCATTAAAAAGAAGTTTTCAGGAGTCATGCAAATAACATTTCAAATTAATGGCGTTTCTTTATTTTTAAAACAAGATTTTTTCATAAATATAACAAAAAATTAAAGTCCATGTTTTATGTTTATGTGCTCTTTTTTTTTTTTTTCCGAAGTTGTTTTAGTAAGTTTTATTTAGCAAATTCATGGGCTGAAATATGGCTATAAGTTTTGTAGTATCAGGATGTTTAAGCTCCGCAAACTTGGCAAATTACCACTTTAAATTCGGGCTGTGCAAATTTAATATCACATTTAGCTTTTTCAGTCCATTTAATTGTTCTTTCTTCAGCTAATTAAATCTCTTAACTTTTACAAGTTGATAAGAACACTTATAATTAAATGATATTTTATGTGGTAATTTTCTAAACGAGATATGCAGGTAGGGATTAATTTACCATATTGTTTTTGTGCATAAGCACACTACAAACTATTTCTCTGAAAATACTTTTGTACTTTTTAAAATAATAAAGGTTATGTTTATCTTCGATTTTTGTAACTGTTATTAGATATACGTATGAAGGAAGGATTCGATCTGGGTACCTTCCGATCCGAAAACGAGTATCTTAGCCACCAACACCAAAACGATCGTCATCGCGTGGAGGCTATTACTGGTTTATCTAGATATCACACCGCCACACGTATATAGGGAAAAAGGTCACTTATTCATCACGAGATCTCCAGAACTAGTATAGACTTGAAATTTGACAAACAAATTGTTTTTGTTTTTTTTTGTAGTTGAGTAGAAATCCGCTAAGAACGGGTTTGAGGAAATTGACACTTCCGAATGGGTGGGGTGGGTTTGCAAAGGCGTAATAAATTTTTAAAAAATCCAATTCTTGAAGTATTATACCTACTGACTGAAAATAAGCGGGCATGTTTCTTTTGTTGAATAGACATTTGCTGAGAACGGCTATGATGATAATAGGCGGGCCGTAAAAATTAACATACTTCTTTTTTAGAAGTTTAAATCTTATTCTTTTTAAATCAAGAGGCGAGAGTTATAAAAAATTTTTTTAATATAATCGACAACTTAATGATAGGATTTAGTTATCAATAACTTTTAAACATTATATAATCACACATCAGGAAATACCCCGTGAAGCGGATGAATAACGGCTAGCTTATTGAATAATTTTTTTAAAAAATGCTTTATAAGCAATGACTGTATTTCTTTGCTTCTTAAACAATAAACAAATTTTGGTTTTTATGTATAACAAATTTAAATTAAACTATTGAAAATGATAATATAAATACATGTTATATGATATAATTGATTCATCCAAATTCTAATTGAAATGCTTTAAATTGTTCTTATTTTATACAATGTCTCAATGAGTATATAGCTGTCATTATATAAATCTAGTTAATACGTAACCTATGTATATTATTTTGAAAGGTTTTAAGTCAAGTTTTCTTATATTTTGAAAGTTTCTTACGACCCTTTTTTTACTCGGTTGATATGTTCCATGTTCCTTAGAAAACCATGCAAAAAAATCGTGTAAAAAATTACATGCGATAAAGGTAAATTTGGGGATATGTCCCACATTTTTGAAAAATTATAAGATGAAAAATCTCTAAATATTTTCCCAATAAACTGAAAAAAGTAATGATAAAATTCACGTTAGATATTTATAAAATCCCAAACAGTTCGTTCTTGTTACAAAATAAATTAAAATTGGTGTACAGCGAAAATTCAGTCTATAAGTACGTATAACATATAAAAATTCAAATTGAAAAATTAGGTATAAAACTAACGCGACCTAACAACTATTCATCGCTACTGGATAACAAGCCTCCACGTTTATCAGGAACTGGATTAAAAATTCTATCTTCAGTGTATGTGCCAGCTATGTCTTGTCTAGTACAACTGTCGGTTTTCATTCAAATGAAGAATTTCGTTCGTTATTAATGCCCTCTATTGGTTTTTTGTTTATTAGCGGCTATTTTTTGGTTTCTCAAGTTGTTTATATAATACTTGATATCCTGCAACACAAAACATTTGATTACGTTCGAAATTTTAATGCACGCTCTATGTCACGATTACGAGTAAGAAAATGTTCTATACTTGTATCAAATTTCAAGCCCTCACGAATGAAATCAGCTGTTAATAGCTGTACTTCGCATCGACTTCGTCATTATAGACTCTTTAAAATCATAAACTGTCATAATTTCGATCAAATCTTCCTATCTTAAGGACACGAATTCGCACTTTTTTAAAGATTCTCGTTAGAACTATATATTCGTGTAAAAAAAATCTTTCAGTGCGTGTACCGTGTTATTTCAAAATCGAGTAAAAAAAGTTGATATTTTACAATCAAGATTAAAAACATCATTAAATTCGCTGGTGAAATTATTCATGAAATGATTTTGAATGCGGATTCCAAAATATCCTTTTAACAAATATATAGCTTAGCACATTTATAAATTCCAACTCATAAACAATTGTTTTTCTTTTTCAATTCCTACTAATAGTTCACTTTCTCCCTATATATATATATATATATATATATATATATATATCTTGTTCAAATTTTCAATCGTTAATAAAATACTTTCTATTCGCCTTTTTAAGTTCAAATACATTTTTTTAAACTTGTAGTGGCACTTGATGTTATATAATACAGTTTTTTTCAAATATTTTTTAATTCATTAATTAAATTAAAAAATGAATAAATAGTAAAAAACAAAAATAATAGCCCAACAGCATATATAGAAATGAAATTCGTTCGTTGTGTCTCTATAGCGCGATGGATAGCGCGTTGGACTTCTAATCCAAAGGTCGTGGGTTCGAATCCACCTGGAATGACCTAATTTCTGAGAATGTGACTTATTTTTCACTATGCTATTTTATTGGAATAATTAAATTTAATTAATGAATAAAAAGGAAAAAAAAAACAAAAGTAGTCGAACACCCTATATAGAAAGGAAAATGGAAAGTTGAAGGAAAATCGCTCTCTATTTTGTCACTTAATAGTGTGATTTTGTAATATGTATATGCATATTTATATTAGTTACAACTATTTAAAAAAGTAACTAAAATAAAATTTTTCTTTGTTGACCTATGTAGGAATTGACTCAAAAGTTTTTATATTACTTGTTTAGAAACAAATTCAAAATATTTAGTTTCTTTTCTGTAGAATAATAAGAATTATTCCAATGTAAAACTTACATTCTAAATCGAATTTTCTGTCCCATCGAAGTCCAAAACAACTAAACAAATATTTAAAACATCATGTCACATTTATTCTATCCAACTTATTCATGAACATCATACTATTTATACCACTTAGCATAATATTAAACCCAAGCATTGAAGAAGAAAGAAAAAAATTACGCAAATCCTTTTCAAATATTCTCTCCCAAAATACTTCCTTTTCAATATTAAATCTTTATAACACTCAGTTTAAAATTCTTATTTCACTACGTAACATAATTAATTTACAGTGATATATCCACGCTTCATTTCGCCATAAAAGTTTTCTTGGAGCCGTATTTGCATTGAAATAAAACTACACTTTACGCGATTTATCCCCCAACACGCAATCTTGCCGTCTGAATGACGTATAAAAGCAAATACACTGAAAAGACTCTGGCATGCAAATTCTTTGACGGCTTAGATCTTAAACGCTTCATTTTCTTAACTTTTTACTTTTTTTTTCACGAAATACTAAATTAAAACAATCGCCATCTATTCTTCATTTAAATTTTCCTTTGAACATTCGAAGGGCAAATAGAAAATGGAAAAGGAAAGAAAAAAAAAGTGACAGCAAACATCAGCGGCGGCTTTTAAAAGGAGGAGTTGCAGTCCTTTTCGTAAATGCTGCTCCCATTTCTTTACTGAAGACACGCATACTCAAAGAAAAGTTAAAGAAATGCAAAAAAAAAGGAGAAGTAAACATTATATATAATATATAAAAGAGAAATGTATGTATATAAATATATACTTGTACCATGATATCTCTTTCAAGATGTTTCGACTAAGAATGAAAGTGAGATAAGTTGGATTTTTTGGCATTCTCTTCGAAAAGCTCACGATATAATTTAGCAAATATTTTACGGTTCAATACTTCTGGTTTTATCAGCAGAGTATTTTATGTAATGGAAGCCCAGTGGCTCAGTGGTAGCGTATCGCGCTTTCAGCCACAGGTCCGGGGCTCAAATCCCGGGCTGGGCAAGGTCGACACAGCCTTTCAACCCTTCAATGGGTCGATAAATTAGTACTAAGATTGGGAACTAAACGTTGAGGCTTTCGCTTCAGACAGACCACCTGATCGAAAAATTTGCTCATGCACCTCAGCGCCCAATGTCACATATACTGGGTTGGGCACAGTAGGCTTTCGCCCTCGTGGGCTACTGCTCCACTGAGTTTAGTTTATTTTATGTAATATTAAATGTTATTTAGTTTTAAAAAATTGTAATTTTAAATTAGCGTGCAGAAATTTATCATGCACTACTTATGAAATCAACCGGCTAGGTTGTTTAGAGGTAACATGCTCGCATCATAAATCCTAAGGTTGCGGGTTCGATCCCAGTTGGGAAACCAAAGATTTT
>BMAV01001322.1:0-28769 GCA_019973955.1 Trichonephila inaurata madagascariensis | reverse complement strand
ATTTTTTAAAATATCACGTTCAGCTTCTTTGAACACAGTTTGAAAATGTTTTAAATTCTTGTCTTCTAGAAAATTTTTTAATAATTGGAATTATGAATCTTCAACATATGTCATATATCTACTACTCAGGTATTCATTTCCTGAAGTTATTTTTTTACTCGATAAAGACAAAATAATACGGTCAATAAGATTCATGAATACCACAATATTCCTTTCAGCAGGTAAGCGAATAAAATTTTGTAATGATAATGCATGTGTGAAAAACGAATGAAATAAATTCTCCCTAAAATAAGGAATAATCAGCAAAATTTTAAACAATACTGATGCCCCATTTTTATTTCACGTTAGTAAAAAATTTTTCACTTTAATTTAGATTATCTCTACCCCAATTTCAGGGAAGAAGAATGATACCAATAATTTTGAATTTTTGTTTCCATAAATTGGCAGTATTTTTAATATTTTTAATTGTTCTCTCATTCATTGCAAAATTTCAGCTTGCAGGCGAAATGGATATGTTTAATGCCAGGACATCATGAAGGCTTTATTAATATCTATGTCTGACTACTTTTGAACATGGAGGTTACAAGAGAAGCCTAGTAGTCATGGTTACGTGGACGGAGTGTCAAGAGCTCAAGTGCCACTGAAGACCCACAGTGAAGATGCACGTTCAATATGCCGAAGCTTAAGGTATACGTTCGGAACCGTGATTTTGCAAAAGCGTATAAATAGATAGTATTTATGATATTTAGTGTCACTTAGATTAGGAAACGTTTTTCGAATTGTTTTAAGAATATTTTTCAATAAAAAATTATTTAAGTGCAATATTTTGACAAAAAATGAATATAGAATGACCGATTTTCAAAACATTCTCCTTTTATGAAAAATTCTTCTATTATAATAGTATTTTGTCTGTATGTAGCTCAGACCTCTGTTCAGAGGCTGAACTAGAATTTTTGAAATCTATAACTTAGAAGTGGATTTATTCCTATTTTATTACAACAGAGGGGAGAAATTTTAAGGGGACACGGTACGATTCAATTGACAAAAATCGGTCAAAAAATCAAATCTAATTTTTTTTTATCCTAAATTATTCTTTATATATATTTCTTTAACCTCACAAAATTTGATAGCTCTAGACTTAAAAAACGCAGAATTATTATAGCTTTATGTTGGTTTTTATTCACATTCCTATGGCAAATCAAAACTTGAAACAGACTTATTTCAGAAAGATAAAATTACTCGTTTGTCTTCATTTAAAATGCTAAGGCTTTTTTTATTGTGCCTAATGCTTTTAATTTTTTTTACCTATTGCTAATAGTACATGTAACAAAAGTTGGTATGCATTTTTGAATCAAAGCAGTATTTATTTTTTTAAAAATAACTGAACTCAGAATTTATACTTTTTTTAAGGAATTTTCAATAATCATTAATAAAAAGAAGTTTTGTAAGAATACCAATCATGTTATCGCAAAACCCATACCAACTTTTGTTATACGTGGTTTGATGTAATTGTAAATCAAATTTCATGCGTGTATGTAAATTGTTGTAGGAGGAGTAGCATTTTAAAATCACTTCAAAAATTTTAAGTTTTTTCCTTAAAATATTAAATAGTTAGCTTTTTATGAAATTTTGAGCATAAAATCTTTTTTACATAGTATACGCACATAGGAGGAAAACAAAAAAAATTTTGAAAATCCTTAAATTAAAAATTTTAGTGTAAATCGTACCATGTCTCCTTAAGAAAAAAAACGCGGTTAATTATTTCAATGGGTGGTAACTCTGAAAATAATGTGAATTTTTCAAAACTCCTAGTTCAGACTCTTTGGAGAAGACTTTACTTTACATAAGCAAAATATTATTATTATAGAAGCATTTTTTCACAAAAGGAGAACGTTTTGAAGAAAGGTTATTCTAAGTTAATTTTTTGCCAGAATATTGTATTTAAACTTTTTTTTTGTCATAATGTCCTTAAAACAATTTTATACATGTATTCTAATCTAAGTGATACTAAATATCATGAAAATTATCCATTTATGGTTTTTTTTAAAATCACGGTTTCGAACCTAGTCGGATACTTTAAAGTCCTCAAGTTAGTGTAGTGTGAAAATTTTGAGGAGTTTTGAAAGCTCAGGAGTTTATTGTCATTTGATCGTGTTCCAAAAATACGAAATCCGTCATCAATAGCCCTCGTGTAACTTTCAAGTGCGAAGTTAATAAATCCTTATCCCCCACAGATATATGGAGATTACCCAAATATAATGAAGATTACTATGGGAACTTAAAATTACTCCACTAACACTGGAAAGTGTATTAATTAAGAGTTTAATTAGTGTTTAATTAAGTGTTTTAATTAGTGTATCTAAAACAGTGATCCTGAAAGTAGAGTTTACATCTATCAATTCCTAGGGGTCTACGTCAGCAGAACAATAAATTAGCGGTCTATGAAGTATAAATGGTGATCTATAAATATATATACCAGAATGACTCTAATTAAACCAGATCGTTACTTTAATTTTAAAAGAACATTTAATCAAGTGAAAATCAGATTTACAACGTTTTTTGCCAGAGTTAAGCTAAAGGAGTATAATATTGGACGTCGTTAGTTTTCCCAGTTTTTTAATTTTTGACAGACAATCTGCTAGGAAAGGACGTTTTAAGCTACGCTCAACATTTAAATGCCCTTTATTCAGATTTTGAAACTATGTTTGAGAATGCTTTGACTATGGTGATGCCACAGTAGACACAATGAATTCATATGGTCAGATAAAAAAATCAGATTACAAGTGGAACTGAGATAAGAAGATACACTAACAAAGATCTTGAAGCAAAGTTTAGAATGGGATGTAAGCAATCTTGGCTTTAAAAAGATATTCCTACCATTTATCCTAAGTTATAGAACACATCTTGAGAAAGTTTTTAATTGCTTTTCCTAGTGAGATGGAGTTTCAGCGTGGTTGTCAAACTCCCAAAACAAAAAAAAAAGTCTAGATACCACTAACTGAGGAGACTTACGATTAAATCTGACAAGATTGATGCTAAATGTTAAAAATTTGTTATTGAAACACCAAATTCATCCCTCCCATTAAAAACGTTTGTTTGTTGTTAATTTATATATTTTATGTATTCATTATATTTTAATTCAATTAACTACCATATGTTTGTTGAATTAAAACACTAAGTGAGAAATTTAAATCTTTTAAAGCGAATAGCTCTATGCCAATTGTGAAAAAGACATTAAAGTTGATAAATTGGCAAATATACAATATTAGGTAAGTAGGTGCCTACCCCAAACCTAAAAGCATGGCAAGGGGTCTGTGAGACCGAGAAGTTTGGGAACCTCTGGTCTAAAATAAATTTCTTTTTTTATATAACAGATGCACTATTCGCTAATCTTTACATCGAAAAATAAGAAAACCTCTTTTTTATATGTTGGAAGTTAAGTATTTTGAAGTAAAATCGCTTTTCCTTACCTGATGTATCGAAAGGAATCATTTGACACATATTGGGACTGTCAATGCTACATCTGTACACGGCACCACCTTGTTCTACTCCTGGCTGATCAGTCTGGGCCTTAGGAGCACCCACCAGTAACCTAAAAGAAATTAAGGATCTTTAAAGCTACATCCTATATTTTCACATCAAAATTGTACATCAAAAAGAATATTAATTAATTATAGTCTAGAATTCTAGAGGTATCTAAAAATTAACTGGAAATTTCAAGTTGCTGTTGAACCTGGACAAGTGTGTTTAGTTGAATAACTGACCTGGTGGTTAGCAAATACGCCGTGCACACGTTAGACGACTGGGACAAAAATGAATCCCTACTCGGACCAATCGTAAAGCTCTTTTATTGCTGTCTTTGCTGCCCATCTGATTAGTGGTTTGTGACGCTGACTGCTTTTACCGTAAGGCCTGGGTTCATATTCCGGAGAAAGTATGGATGTTTGAAAATGTACAATGCCTTTGCGGCATTGGAGGTGCTCTAAATAGCCGTCGAACCACAAGTCCTCTCATGAGGTTGGTGCAAGGGAAAGAGAGGTGGAAGGCTCCTGGCCACCTCCAGGGTGTTCTCCCTCAAAATTAGGGGGAACCGAGCTAAATAGCACTGTCACCCGTATGGTTCTGAAAGCTACGTATAACGACAGTGTACATTTTAGCCTTTGCCAGGATGAATTTCGTGGGCCTCGATTTGGCCGATTTGGCCTTTGCCGATCAGATAGCATTATCAACATAACATTGGTGTCCTTTGTTGTTTGCGACTTGTGGCAGAAGGGGTCGCTACAAAGTCCTTTGTGGTGCTTGTATTATTATTGTTCTTCAGATCGGATTCATATAATGCGGTTTCAAATTTTATTTAAATATTGGAATGGAATATTTAAAAATATTAATACAATGTATGGCTGTGAGGCATGTTAGATCTCGCTAAAATAGTACATACTTACAGAGTGTAAAATCTTTTAATAGTAATAAATTAAGAGAATTGTTTCACATAAAATGTGCTTATTTACACATTGCTTATGTTTTATAATTGTTCACTTAATTATTGAACGTATCCGTATTTTTTTAACTTTTATAACAACACCTTTTCTGTAGCATATGAGTATCTTATAATATGATAATTGGTAATTATTTATAGAAAAAATATTAAAGTAAAATGAAGGAATAAAAAAATTTCAACAGAAAATAATCCATAGTAAAATTCATTCGTTTAATGACACATAATTTTAGTGTGATATATAATATTACTTACATCTAGTAATCTTTTTAATGTGAAACTGTAGCAAATTTTTTTTTATATTCTTTTAAATTATAACACATATCCTCTCACACAGGATTTTTAACTGATTGCATTTGTTGTTGCAATGAAATTTGTAAGGAAATAAGTGTCATGACCTTGCAGTTAAATTCCGAAAGGTACTTAATTAGAACCGTTATCATCAGAGTTTCCGATTGATTTCTCAATTGCACATGTTGCATTAATTTTACGAAAGCTTGTTTCCAGTTGAGGGTCTCGAAAATATATGTTTATTAATAGACCAGCCACTCTCTATGACGTCAACGAAAAGCTCAAAACAAAGCAAGTGGTAAGTTTGAGCAAACCTTGGTTGGTCAAAATCAGAAAGGCTTTATCTACATTTTTCGGGGTCAGTGTAACAGCGGAAGTTAGAAGAGAGAATAATGACAAATATATTTCACGACACAGAATGAGGAACAAGAAAAAAAATCATTAACAATGAAAGATTTATTTTTTACATTAGAAAATCAAAACATGTACCCGTAACTGATTTGTTCGTATTCCGTACGGGCTACCGAAAGCTGTCTGCAGCCAGTTAGCCGGTATGCTATACGGGCACTTTTTCTTCTTTCTGTCTTTGATTTGCATATATTTTTAATTTTTATATTGAGATTATTAGTGTTAGTGTTTTTGAGATGCGATTTGTCAATGGTACTGAAATACTTCTCAACCCGGGAATTTGGGGGGTGAAGGGGGAATTTTTCATTGAAGGCAGGAATTTAGATTATTGAAAATATTCCATAAAGAACAGGTAAGGCAATGCGCAATTTGTTGCGTGAAAAGAAATGAAAATGGAAAGATAATTAAAAAAAAGACAATATTATCACTATCCTTATTGCAATGTAAGGTCGAGTATTACAACATACTTCAGATTGTGTGTGCATGTCAGTAGCGCACACAGGAATTTTTCAAGGGGGGGTCCGGGGTTGAAAGTTCACCATTCCTGTATCGTGCTATTTTTGATTTTGTCGATTTTCAGAGCAAAACACAGTTAAAAACTAATTATTGAATAAATAATTAGCCTTAATTAATAAAATTAATCATTAATAACAAATATTTATTTGAATTTTACGTATTATATACTTAGAATTATAACCAATCGAAAAAAAATAAAGGGCTTTAGGGGGTCCAGGCATGTATTGACGCCACTGGTGCATGTATATACAACACAAAACACAAAAACATAACTGTGTATAACACAAAACCCTCAACCGTTTGAAAAAAGGCACGAATATGAAATATCTTTGTAAGCATGAGAGAAGTTCTTTTAAGATATAGGAAACATTCTTCATAGCATGCAGGTAACATTTAGGGTTTTTTATGTTCCACAATTATATTGAACTGAACTGAACGCAGTGGCGCAACAGCAAAAGAGGACCAAAGCCTACCGTGCCTGTTTCAAGTTTACGTGTCCTTAGCGCTGGGGTGCATGCGCAGATGTTTCGGTCAAAGTGGTCAGTGTGGCGCAAAAAACTCCCAGTGTTCAGTTCCCAAGAAAACTTGGTACTCAATTATCGACTCACTGAACAGATGAAAAGTTGAATTGACCTTGCCCAGCCCGGGATTTGAACCCCAGACCCGTGACGGGGAAGCACGATACACTACTACTCAACCACTGGGATTTCCCATAATTACGTTGTTGTTGTTTCAAAACCCTTGGAGCAGTAAAGCTTGCATCAAGTCCATTTGATCCTTCCGCATAAGAATGTTACAAACCAGGTCTTGATCTTCAAACAACTGTCCCAGGGAAATGCCCCAGCAATCCAGAAGATGATCTGGAGAAGCAGGGAGAAAGCAGGGACAGGTAAAAAAAGACTTTGCCCTTCGCACAAAGGTCATACCACGCAGGTGACCGCTTCTACAGAGCGCCAAGGCCGTCTGAAGAGCCCTGGATCTCCTGCACTGTAGAGATAGGCAGGACTCTCGTAGCTCTTATAATTATTTGTATATCATTATATAGCTCTTATTTTATAATTTTGGACGATGGATGGATTCCCAATTATAAAATAAAAGATATAGTATGAAAATTTTAAAACTGAAAATTAAAATAAAATTCTATTATATTTTCGCATTTTGTCAAGTATTACACTTAGTTATATGCAACAAAAAAAATTTTGCGTTTTTTTAACATTTTAGGCTAAAAATTGTCCGCTTAAGGTATCCGACTACGTTCGAAACAAGTGATTTTAAAAAGGAGCATAAATGGGTAATTTTCATGATATTTAGTGTCACTTAGATTAGAATACATGTATAAAATTGGTTTTAAGGACATTTTTGACAAAAAAAAAAAAATGATTTAAATACAATATTTCGGCAAAAAATTAACTTAGAATAACCTTTTTCAAAATGTCCTCCTTTTGTGAAAAATGCTTCTATCACATAATAATATTTTGCCTGTATATATCTCAGACCTCTGTACAGAGGCCCAACTATGATTTTTGAAAAATTCACATTATTTTCAAAGTTAAAACCATTTGAAATAATTATCGAGCGTTTTTTCTTAAAATTTTTTCTCCTCTGTTGTATTAAAATATGGATAAATCCACTTCTAGGTTATATATTTCAAGAATTTTAGTTCAGGCCCTGTACAGAGGTCTGAGCTATATACAGGTAAAATATTATTATAATAGAAGCATTTTTAGCAAAAGGAGAATATTTTGAAAATGGGCCATTCTTTGTTCGTTTTTTGTCAAAATATTGTAATTAAATAATTTTTTATTGTAATAATATTCTTAAAACAATTTTACATACATTTTCTAATCTAAGTGACACTAAATATCATAAATGTTATCCATTATACGTTTTTGCAAAATCATGGTTCCGAACGTATATATATAGTCGGATACCTTAAAGGGTTAAATCATATTGTGAGGTAAGTCTTAATGATCAAATGCATACAGTAAGAAAACGCAAATAAAGACATAAGAGAAATATAAGACATTCTTAAATACCTTTTTTTTTTCTGAAACCAAAGACGAAAGATTAAAATTTCTTTTCAGTAAAAAGATATGTTTATTCTACGAATGGGATTTTTTAGTTTGCTCAGTGAAACATTCTCATTGGTGTGAGATGATTTCTCTCACTCTTTTTTCTCTGTTTTTTTATTTATGATTCTAAATCGGACTGTATATAAAAATGAGGAATGAAAAAATAATATTCTTGTAATTCTAAGTGGAGAACAGCAATAAATTATTATTTTTTTATGGAAGAGCATTTTTTTTTAAAAAAATGTAAGAAATGGATACTTTGCAAACATATTTTTCAACTAATAGCACTTGGCAGGTCTACAATCTGAGACATAACGAATGTCACATAATAATAAAAAAAAAAAATGAAAGGGGGAGAACGCTTAAGGCGAAATAATGAGTAATTAAAAAAAATAGCAGAGTAAGAAATATTGTAACTCTTATTACTTAATGACTTTGGCTATTTTAATACGTATGTATTTCACTGATGGATTTAAATATTAAAGTAGGGGAGAAATTAATATAATAAGGCACTCCTGTGTTTTACCGTAGTCGTATTTCGCCAATTCGAAAAACGTCGCCAAATACCGTTCATACTAGGCAGCCAATAGTGGAAAACCGTTCCCGTCGAAGCGCTATCATCTTGATTGCACATGATCGAAAAATTGTAACGTTGTTTATAATTTGTACATCCTTATTGTGAAAAGTGATTAAAATTTAGGACTTATTTTCAACGGAAGTGAGCATAGTGAAATATTTTCAAAAATACGATCTAATAGTACATAAGTATCAGGAAGAATTGGTTTTAGCAAAATGGCAAAATAAAAATTCTAACGGATCTACATGACAGCATTTACATTTTTATCTATGATCAGTGGCATAACGTACACCCCTGCAATTCCAGGATTCTAGGTGGCCCAAAGCCTGACTGACGCCAAGTACGTATCCTTCTTAAGATCCGTCTTGGGGCCCTAAACCTGACTTTGCAGAGGGGCCCTAATATTCTCCGTTACGCCATTGTCTATAATAATTTATTTGGTGACGTCTACATATAGAAGACTCATTTGCCTCGATTTTGAATACAATTAGGGCGTTTTACCTTCTAAATATTGTAGTTGTATTTAGATCTTTCACATTTATTTCAAGTGTACATGTTTTAAAAATACTATATAGTACTTAATTCTTCTAAATCTTCGATAATTTATTTTTGGACGAACGGATACGGAAGAAACATTTGTGGGAATTTGCTAGTTCGTCTGTTTTCGTCAAATTTTAAACATGATCGGTGAGCGAGAGGCTTTAGTGGATTGCACCAAGTAGTGGCACACACAAAGGGAGGGTTCTGGGGTTCGGACCCCAAAAGCTGCAATTTTTTCGATTGATTACTAATTCTAAGTATATAGTACGCAAAATTTAATTAAGTATTTGTTATTAATGATTAATTTTATTAATTAACGCTAATTATTTATTCAATAATTAGTTTTTACTGTGTTTTGTTCGAAATCCAACAAAATCCTAAAAAGGAACATGATACAAGATTGGTGAACTTTCGATCCCAAAGCCCTTTATGAAAAATTCCTGTGTGCGCTACTGCGGCATAGAGTATCATATTCTGCGAGGTCCCTCTCATGGGTATAGTAGTAGGTAGTGCAGTTCAAATTAAATTGGGTTTCTAAGTTTCCTTATGGGTTCTTTGACTAATAATTCGTGACCAGTAGTGCACACAGAAGAATTTTCAAAGGGGGAGAAAGTCCGAGATCAAAAGTTCACCATTCTTATATTATGCTCCCTTTGAATTTTGTCGATTTTAAGGGAACAAGCTGCAATAAACTAGTATTGAATAAATAATAACGATATTAACAAAAGGTAATCATTAATAACTAAACAACTAGTAAATTTTACGTACTATATACTTAAATTATAATCAATCGGAAATCAGAACTGAGAGAAGGGGTCCAGTTGGGATTACTTGTGTCGAACCACTGTTCGTAACCATGATCACTCGGTTACTACAGCCACCCATTACATGATGAAACCTAACTAGCCTCGAAGCGTTTGCTTAGAACTCGGCAGAAACAATACTGGACACGACTTCTCGACCAAAACAACTTGGCTACTATGGCTTTGGACATTAACAGCTTTTCACACTATCATATGCTTCCCTTAAATACTTCAAGAGCTTCAAAAAGTACAATGGACTTCTAATAGATTTTCACTCGGGCAACGGATATCAGTGGAAACTATGCATTGTAAGAAAATGTATCGAACGTCGTTTTGGTTACCTCATTATGGTTCAGAATTACAAAGTAGGTCGTAAACAACTCTCGTACAGCTCCAGAACAGCATTAATCCTAATGAAATAGTCATTCCCTTGCAATTGCCTTTAATTTTGTTGGTGTATTGCCATAACAACAAATAAAGCAACATCAGAAGAAATACAGGGTGATTCTAAAATCGTAAGATAAAATTTAAGGAGTGGTAAAACATTCTAAAACATACAATTTTTGTATAGAAAAATATAGGCAGAGGTGCTCTGTTGAGGCACGAGCCGAACAAATACCACATTAACGAAAACATAAAATGTTCATTAGCAGAACACATAACGAGTTATTCAATACAGAAGATGTTAAAACAGTTTTAGAAATTACAACCAACAACCGTCATGCATGCTTAACGACCCTTATGGCGTGATTGGCTGACAATATTGGTGGTAGCTGAAACAGCAAAGCGGTATATTGGTAGTCTAACACTTCAAAATCCGGTACCCACGCTTGAGATTTTCAGTGTGGGTGAAGTATTACTTATGGCAAAAGGCAGACAAGCACCCCTGAAATATATATGGTGCCCACTAATGGTAACAGCAAAGCAGCGCTACGGCTGTATCAGGAATGATTTCCAAGTCGACGCATGCCGAACCACAAAATGTTTCAGTGATCGACAGCTATATGAATATGGTTCCTTTATCACCGGTACTGATGGAAGGGGTAGATCGAGTACTGTACGACAAACACATCAGGAATAAGTCATCTTGGACCATGGGGACAAAAACACCGACAAATTACAAAACAATAGGATTGTCAATAATTTGGAGGCTTTGCTGTTAGACTGTTGGTAGATGCAATTTCTAAGGCTTGTTCAGAAGCATTTTATAGAGGTCAACAATTACATGTTGTTATTGAACGTTTGCATGGAACTATTGTCCGTGCATTTTCCTGTTTTCGGCAGACGCTGGTTCAACTCATTTCCTGTTGCGAAGTATTTAGGACTGGAATATACCAACTCTTTCGGGGTTTGAATATATTTGGGGATTCACTTCCCCCTTGAGAATCAAGTGGCTCAAATGATGTATTTTTATAAATTTTATTCATTAATAAACCCGTTATTTTATGACCATTAAATTCGTAATGAAATTTGTTTCATTCATCAGCATGGAATTCATTACATTTGATGGCTCGACAAAGTGGCAAATCCATTTACGGATATTGAAGGGACATGATTCAGCTCTCCTATCTCTAAAGGAAAGGTTATAAATTTGACTTGACGGTGATAAAAGAGACATAGGACAAGTGATGGGGGTTCGGGAGGCCCCATTACTTTAAAGGAACGATGGGTGAATAAATAGGGCTTCCAGGACAAATTAGCACCCGTTGGTGTGGGTAGGAGGGTACCGCTGGTATTTGCTTAAAATACTTGACCGCGGTTCAAAAGGCCCATTGGCCATGCTTAAGCCCTAGTATACAGCTAGGGCTTTCCGGAAATTTGGAAACATTACTATTCATCTAATTCAAAGTTAACTGTTTCGAACTGAAGAAGACGGAGGTAATATGGAATGATCTAGTATGGATGAAGACGACATAAAAATAAGAAGGACACTTTCCTCTCCATTGATTCCACTGATTATATTTTCTTCGACTTCAGGTGATCAATGCGGACCCACAAGATTCCAGCATCCCAATTCCACTTTGCGGGAAGTTGTTGAATGTTCAAGTGAGACAGAGGTTAAGAATCTTGGTCTTTTATCAGGGCTAGAGTTTCAGCCGTTTCCACTTTCGTTTGGCTCATATGATCGCACAGTTCTACAACAGGTTTATTTACATACGCATACAAACATAAAGTGATTTAAAATATTAACTGTAGTGTACGAAATTGAACGAATACTAAATAAATAAAAATAGTTATGCTGTATTTGTAATACTATTATATTTTACATTCTTTATATTTTCGATTTGGCTACCCAACAGTTTTAATCAATGTAGGATCAAATTTATTTTAAAAGGGGAGGGAAGCTTACTTTGGCTGGCCAGGCTCCACGTCTTTTCATTAACATCCTTCGAAATACGAGATTCTTCAATACAGGGGTACTGAAATCCAAGCTTCAAGAATTTGAAAATTTTCTCCATTTTTCTGGATTTTATTATGTTATTTTTAATTATGCAATTAGTTTTACTGAAAAACAAAAACGCAAGCGGTTATATTATTCCATAATTGTAAAAAGAGATAATAGCCACCATTCCCCATAACCCAAGAAATAAATCGCATTTGAAAGATCTCTTCAAATTGTTTTTAACAAACCATTCAGCTCCTATTTAAAAAGATATAGATCATGAAACTAATAGTATTGTTAAATTTTAAAATACTTGACAAGAATATGCGCGCGCCCACGCGCTCATGCACGCACTCACATACGATATATCTTTTCTTGACATTAATAGTACGGGTTTTTCCCAAAAGGCATTTACTGTTTAGATCGCTTTCTATTTAAGACATACACGGTGATAGATCGGAAATAAAACAATGACCAATCACAAGACTAAAATGTTTAAAAATTCAGCAATATTCCTAGTATGATGTTTTCAGATTTTTTATTGTTTTATATAAGAAACACTTTATATTAAACACTTTTACAAGATTTTATATAAGAAACACTTATTTTTCCCAAAGTTTATTTACTTATTTTTAGGTAACATTGACGGATTGAATTCCCAAACTTCACTGTGTTCTCATATCTTCTACTTAATTTCAAACGTAGAGAGTTGCAATCCAAGAGGATTTTAATGACAGAATAACAGATAATAATGTAAATATGGTATCTTTTTAAGAATAGCCTCAATCTATTTTATAAAATAGATTTTAAAGTGACACACCATTTAAGCAGAAAAATGTTTTGCGGTAATTCTTTAATTATTATAAACATCCCAAGTTGTATAACTGCCCATGTCTATTTATTTTAATGAATTTTAAAAGAATAAATGATTTTGAGCCAGAACAAGCGAAATATGGAAAGAACAAGTACAGAAAAAGGTATATGGAAAGTATTGTACTCAAAAAAAATTCATCATTTAGTTAAATTATTAAATATATATTAAAATAAATTAAAAAAATAAATAATTTTGTCATAGATCAAAACTTTTTCGTATCATTATGGAAATTTTAGGGAAAGTAAAATGCAGTGAAATATACGTTTCACGCTAAAACGCTTAAGACGAAATATTAGTTAAAACAAAATAATAAGACGATCCCGACAAACTACTATGTATTTTCCGACATTTTTATCTCTTAAAATCGCTTAACGAATTTATGAGAATGAACAAAATATAGAAAATATCAGCCGAAGTTTGAGAAAGTTTTTGTACTGCATCATCGCGGAAAGGTTTCGTTGCAGTAGATGATGATAATGTATTTATACCCTCAACTTTACGGCCATGAAAATTTGGAGTTTGCTCAAGACTAAAAAATATCAATGATGCAGATTACGATGGAAAAAATGAAATGAATACTACAGCTCCTGTGTTCCCATATCATCCGAAATGAGGAACACCATGAAAAGTATGTTGATTTATTTAGACATACGTTCCAAAGGTGAAATGAATAACAAAATGGACGAGCAATTTGATGCTAAAAAGACAAAGCAATGAAAAACATCAGAATATTTCAAAAAACTCAATAAATATCTTGTTTATCAAAGAACTTGAAAATGTTGTACTAAGTTTCAGTAAATTGTTGTGAATGTTTTTATTTAATTGATTTTTATTAAATGCATGCATACACACATATCTATGTACATAAAGTGTGTTCTAATAAACTTCCTTTAACACGAAATTCTTCTTAAAAAAAAAAATCAGTCCCCTCTGTTTTGTGTTAAGCGATTTTCACTGTATAATATTAATATTAGCGAGCCGATTGGCTTGCAAAGGCTGCAACCAAGCTGCTAATTCCGGCAGTGACGCGTTAATATTCCACAAATCGTTTGGTTTTTACAAAGGAGGATCACGAAAGAAAGAATCGTGAAGTCTTGGAACCAAAAGAATATCTCATTTCTAACGGAGACATAACAAAGAAATTTTTCCAACCATTAATAAAGGCTAAATCATGCCATGTTTTACACTAACTTCTACAAAGCAACCCAATTTCTCACTCTGGTCATGGTAATTTTCAAAAAGCTACTTGAACAAAATTTAATTTTAGTTCCGACATCTTCCTGTGATTGTAATATTGGAGGCGAGGGAAAATGTAGAACATGTGCTCCTTCTGTGTTCCAAGTTTGCCAGGATAAGAGAAAAATTCTAAGACTTGGCTTTCAAGGGACTTGCTTCATATAAGTCAGCCTCAGATTTTCAACAACTAACCTACTAGAAATGCTTTCTGATATTTTTGTAGATTTATTTGTAAATATTTTTATTTCTTCTTAAACTCAATATTTTTTATTTATTTTTTTTATGTTTTGCTTCACCTGAATGTGTGTTTATTACTTACTTCTGTAAGCCCTGTAATGATACTTTTGTGGTGCAGGGGGATTTATAATTGTTTTCAATATATATATATATATATATATATATATTTGTGCTATTATTTGAAATATTGGCAAATCAGAAATACCGAATTTATTTTATTAATAGTTATATAAATAAAACTATTATTCAAAATAGTTAAATTAAAATTATGAGATTGATATTAGCTTATTACTATAAACAAATAATTTGATATAGTTATCTCCATGGTCTAATATTAGATTAGAAATTACTTACTATTATTTTATTCATATTTACTCTGGTGTTATTATGGTTATGCTATAATATGCAACTATTTTTAATTTTATTTCCATTTGCTTAACTAAATCTATTGTTGTTAAGTGCTACATTTCAGCCACTCTTTTTTGATTTAAATCTGTATTAAGGTATATAGAATCTGGCAACAAATTGAGATGAACACTCAGATTTCAAAAGCGCGGAGCTTTGCATTTGTTAGTGCAATTTTAGGTAAGTACTCCCTATCTTGTAATGGTTTTAAGATATTTCCTCCTCCATTATTTCCTATTGGTTTTGCTCAGTGTTATTTACAAATAAGGGGAAGGTTGGCTGGCCAAAACATGTTCAACTACCACTTTTATATAAATTAATTTTACATATACTAACTGTCCTAAGTCAGTTATTGTTCATACAGCACTGCAGCATCCATTTTATATTTATTATCTCGATTACTCTTTGTCCTTCATTGTGTGATTTTTCCTTAACATCTATGTGTTTGTCGAGTTTATTATTTGGATGAGTCTCTTGTTAGTAGAGGTGACCTATATATATATATATATATATATATATATATATATATATACTCCTCCTATATACTTATATATATATATATACCTACATAGTAAGCATAGAGACGTTTTGCTACCAAGAAAAATCCACGTCAAGAGCCAAAAGAAAGAGAGGCAGACATAATAAAATATACCACTTTTCATTACCTATGATTGAGACACGAAGAAATTTCTGCTTCTTTTTGCGTCGAAAAAAGAGAGCGACTGCAAACGAAACCGAATAAAATTCCTCCACCCCTGTTCTGTCACCAGATTTGTAAGAAAACTCCTTCTGTCGTCTGCGGAGAAAAAGCAGATGCCTAATCAGATTTACCAGCCTTCCCTCGCTGTGCCCCTACCAGATCCAGAGATCACTTTGACCACCTCTCCATCATTATTCTTTGCATGATGGGAGATTTCTGTTTCGGTTCATTTCTGATTTTAGGATACATGCATGGAAAAAACAAATATCTCTTTAAAAAAAAAAAGGAAGGAGTAAGATCTTAAAAACATCTATGGTAGTTTACAAGATATGCTACATAAGATGTCCTAAAACTTCTTACACACGCATATATGTAGTATTTTCACTGGAATCAAACGTGGCATGGGGATATTGACTGTTTTTTGATAAAAGTTCTTTTGAACCCCTCAAATGTTTTGCCCGTACACCATACGGGCTACCGAAAGCTGGCCTGAACCGGTTTACACGTACGATGTATGGGCACTGATATTTTCTTCTTTCTATATCCTTGAAGTTTGCGCATATTTTTTTAATTGTCTATTTATAATGAGGATTGTAGTGCTAGTGTGTTTTTAAGAGGTATAGTTTGTCAACATTAGCTGACGGCTCAATACGCTATAACATAACCCTCTGTGTTCTTTGACAGCCAAGATTAGTAATAAATCTTTTCAACCCAAATCCAAGAGTGAAATGAAATTATAGATGCAAATAAGATAGCCTTTAAAAGGACAGAGTTTTAGTGGCCCCACTTGGTGGCAATTTAGAGAAGGTTCAGTTTGGAAAAGGTAGAAGTGTAATTTGATGGCCTACCCAAGAGATCGTCCAGCCATTTGCTACTGTGACATATCTTTGCGTTCTTCCTCTAACACTTATAACTTTTCTATGTTCTTTTAGCAGCCACGATTCTATGTAAAACTTTTTCCAACCCAAATCCAAGAAGTGAAACGAAGCATAGATGGAAAAAATAAGGAAGAAAAAAAGCCGATATTATATTTATCCCCCATTGCAGTGTAAGACTTAGTATTACATTCAAACTGTGTGTGCATTATATGCACAATCACACAACCATTTAACATGAAATCTTTTGTAAGTATGGGAGAAATTCTTTTAGAATATGAGACATTCGTTATAGTAGAAGCACAGAGTGTACTTGTACAAAGCAAACATTTAGGGGGCTTTTGTGTTCCACCATTAAAAAATAACAAATAGCGTAAAAACTTTAAAATTGAAAATTAAAATAAAGTTCTTCGATTTTCTCATTTTGTTACGTATTATACTTAAATATATGCAGTAAAAAATATGCCCTGTTTTGGAACATTTTGACGAAAACTGACTGCTTAAGAGGTTAATCCGAAACAGTCAATAATAACATTAAAAAGCAGTTAATAATAATAATAAATGCCAAAGTAGCCCAGTGGTCATGGTCATGAGCTCGTGGTTTTGTGTGTCATAGGCATGACCTAGTTTTTCTGGAACCTCCCGTACTTTGAGATACTTTGTTGCACGTTAAATCTGTTGCGGCTGAATTTCCTCCAGTTGGTCCTGTTAAATCTCAGGTGTCTTCCTTATCTCATTTCGACCGAGGGCTCCCAGAATTATGTGGTCCGTTGCCAATGCTCGTGTTTGCTTTTGCAGGTGACGTTACCCAAACACCATGTAATCACTAATGGACGCATGCTGTAGCGCGGGCAAAAATCCTGAAGGAGATTAGAACTCGGCACCTTCTGTTCCGTCAGCAGATAACACAAAAACACTATACTAAAATGATAATCTTAGTACGGAGGTTGTTACTGGCTTATATAGATAACACCGCCACACACTCCCCTATCAGTGAATCGATGGATAGGCGAACGAATGATACCGTAGTTATGGCGAGCGTGTGAGGTTGCATCAAGTGTGTTTTGACGGCCTGAGTGTTGCATCATGTTTGATTTTGACGGCTTGCTGTGCTGCGTCATGCGTATCTGATGGCTTTTGGCTGCTCTTGCGGCGGATAGAGGGCGCCACGTCTTCTAAGCGAAGTTTGCGTTGTTTCAAAGTTCAGCCAGGGTCACCAATGAGGAAGATAGAATTTGCAACCTTCCGATACGTAAGCACATAACATATCCACCATATTAAAATGATCATCTTAGTACGGAGGCTGTTACTGGCTTATATAGATACCACCGCCACAATCACATTGTAACTTCATGGGGATACATGGCTTATTTAGATGTACAACCAGTGTAGCCAGTACAGGAAAAATCATAAGTTAGATTTCCTTTTATGGGTATTATATAAAATATTACAAAAGTTAAGCTACCGAATTCCTGGGTTAGAAAAATTTGAAAAAAATTAAAAAATTAGAATATAAAATTACAAATTTTTGTGAAATTGCTCGAAATATTCCTTGGAACATTAAGTTTTTCAAAGTGCGTTATATAAATGTATTGTCATTTTTGTTCTATTTCTTCATCTTCTTCATTACAAATAGATAAATCCGTATCAGTGCCACTGTTGTATTCATTAGTTTTCAACAAATATTCTCATTTAGTTCCACTTTCGTTGAGATCCTACAACGATGCCATATTGGCAAGGAAAAGTAAAAATAAACGACAAAAATAGTTATACGAACTTTGGAAAGGAAACGAAAAACGTCAATCAAAAAGAAAAATGAAAAGTGCGTCGTAACATCAAGGTCAGTATCCCCAGAAATCCGGGATTTCTGGGAATACTAGAAACCCAGTATGGTACGCAAGGAGTTAAATAACAATTACTACTGGAAAGGAACTACATTATCAAAATTAGTTTATTAAGAATTATCCGAAAGAAAACACGAATTCTCTACATTCCACACAGCGTTGTCCTTCAATAATTCTTTTGGTGGGAGGTTCGAATATTTTACGTTTAATCTAACTTTAATTTGAGCTGTAATAGAATACGTTAATTAAATTTATCGAATTTTTCAAACAATAATTTTAAATAATCATGAGTTTATTTGATTAAAGGCAACAAAAGTTATAACTGATCTTTTCAATTTTTTTCATATTTAAATCGATTGCCTGGCTTGAAGTGTCTTTTTTCCTTTCGATTAGCAGTATGAGAGCTATCATAACTTTTTATGACATTAAAAAATGCACCTGTATAAACATGAAACTTGTCTTTCTTGAGGACACCAATATTTATGATAAATCTCTAACATTCCAAATCAAGGGTAGATGGTGTCAGTCCTTCCGAATTAAGACACACATTCCCAGTTATTGCAGAGAAGTTATTTCTACTAATTTGGGAAAAAATGTACATGTTTTTAATACCTAAATCTTCTATGGATCATTTGTAATTATGTGAACAGCTGTTTATTAAACATATATACACTTTATTAAAATGTCCTCCAATAATATGCAACTTTACTTAAAAATGAAGGATATTTTAGATAAGGAATAATATGAATGGGGAAATTAAAGTAAGCTACCTTTTTCTTGTAATGGATTTAGAAATTCAATCCATTATTTTCAATAGGGATTTCACTCAGTATTACTAATAGAAAGGGAGAAGGTTGGCTGTCCAGAAAACATTTGAAACCCCACTTTTATATAAATTATTTTATATATAAGAGCAGTCCTAAGTCAGCAATGTTTATAATACTACAACATTCCTTTACAATGTTTTTAAATTCTAATATTTTTATAAATTTTTATATTTCTAAATTCTAATATCTTTTTATGTTCCAGTTTCTGTTTTTGTATGTTTCATCTTTAATGTTCTAATGATTCATGTCTCTATATCAGAGATAGAGATCCGTGGGTGATACCTTACTCTTAAGTTATCTTCGTGACCTAGAGGTGTGGGAGTGAATAAAGAACCAGGCGTTGCCATGATCTTAAAATGTCTTTATTAAGATCTTAACTTAAACACTTACAATGATAATATTTATATTATAACTTAGCGGATCTGAGGTGAGAAAACTTAATGCGTATTACCAAATAAGCGAGACTTTAATCACTTTCTTCTCGCCTATTTCTAGTCTCAACTTATACACAGTCCTAATAGATAACAGAAATATCCTACCTTAATCTCTTGTTTAACCGCAGTCCTCTCGGATCCTAAATATCCTTTGTTTATCTCGCGTGGAATAGTATCCACCTTGGCTTGATCACTCTATCATGGATAGCTTCACACTCAATGACGGCTTTCTTCTCTTCCTTCAGTTCACGCGCTTAAACTCAGACTAGCATAATCACTTCTCAATATGTCATACGCTTACGTTAAACTTCTGCTATTTAAAAGGTTTCTAATTTGTATATTCACGCTTCGCTTCTGGATTTGGTTGGAAAGAATTTTTTTCGGCCCCAAAGAACCCAAGAGGAGTTTTAGTAGAAAATTCGATGAGCCCGTCACATATTTATAAAGCTTATATCTAATAAGAGAATACTTTTTTTTTATTTATAATTATAAATTCCCCTCCTAACATACTAAAGAAATTTTGATTTATATAGTACTCATAATTGTAAATTTGATATAAAAAATAAAACAGAAAAACATCGAATATTATTTTTTTTTTTTCTAATGGGCTGCGGATTTGTAATTAACCATTGCAGACCTAGTACATTCCCCGGAAGCTGGTATCTCTTTTTACTGCTGCACCATATAGGGGATACCAATCGCCGCAGGTAAGTTTGATTCCCAGTTTCCTCACAAGAGGGAGGCACCTGAGTTCTGACGATGTGAACCTGTACTAGGATTTAATTTTACTGAGAGCACCCAAGCCAAACAAACACTCTGGGGATCTTTTACATGCTGTAAAATCATACGACATGGCAACTGTCGATTTTCTGCATCATGAAAATCCACCGATTTCGGCCGGGGTCGAACCCGAAACCTTGGGTACAGAAGAACAGTGACATACCAACCACGCCACCTAGCCGGTGCGTTGAATATATAAAACAAAAAAAAATTATACTTTT
Source organism: Trichonephila inaurata madagascariensis (assembly GCA_019973955.1). Taxonomy (NCBI): domain Eukaryota; kingdom Metazoa; phylum Arthropoda; class Arachnida; order Araneae; family Nephilidae; genus Trichonephila; species Trichonephila inaurata. The sequence goes on along the minus strand of BMAV01001322.1, from coordinate 8,251 downwards.
AGAATGGTATATTGATTCAGTTAAAATCTGTATCAAAGTAATTCAACTCGATACTAAGTGTTAAACTTGCCCTTTCGAAATAAAATTTTGCACACATGTAAGAGTGAAAAGAATTTTTTTGGAGGCTCTTAAAATAAGCACACTCCAAAGATTTTATAAAGGGGTGAGCCTTTATATTGGTTAAGAAAAATAACTTTTAGCTGAGACATAAGAATTTTACTCATAATACTGAAAAAGTTTTCATAAAAACAGTTTGAAATCGCCTTAAATATGTTTATCCCACCTCGTGTATCGTTTCCACCCCTTCGACAAAAAATACTTCATTTATACAATAAATTATTGTCACATGAAATAATATCATTTATCTCCTGAACAGATAAGCAATGATGAAATTCAAAACAAACCCATCGTTGTTCTCCACCACCTTCAGTCTCCCGTCTACAATTTCTTCTCAAATCATCCGTACACCATACCATTGTAACCATCCAAATCCCTTCCAAAAGAGCCGGTTCCATGTAAGGCCAAACGTCAAGCTTTAGTCATTACTCTCCCGCTCGTACAAGACATAACAAAACGCATTGTTGTCGCAGACAAATCCTTACACCTCAGTCCGTAACAAAAGCAGCTGTTTGGAATGCTCCCCCCTCCCCCAATCCTATACACAAGGAGGGCTTTTGTTCCTTGTTCTATGATTCACGCTTAAATTCTGCCCGAAATATAATGCGACCCGGCGTGAGAGGAAACGTCAACAAGCCAGGATGGAACGATCTGATAGCGTTACCACAAGTGTGCTGTGGATGATGGATAGGGATTTGGGGGCTTATAAGGGGGTTGAGCATGATTTAGCTCGGCATATAATCTCTGTAGAAAGATTTTCGAATAATATTATCCCTTCCGCGAGCCTCTGTCTCTTGACTTTAGTAAGTTTGTGTCAGTTTGATCAATAAAGCAACGTAACAAGCTAAGTTTGGGTTGATTAGATACTAAATCTCCATAACACCCGATATCTCAAGTATCTTATCATTTGAATAACTCAACTCTTTTATCTGGATTAATGCAGTACTTTGCAAACACAATGTGGAGAGTCCCCCCCCAAAGGCAGAACATAAATTAATTTTGAAATAAAAATCAAAAAGGACACCTGCCAAAACTTGTACTCGAAATTTAGCTCAAATCTCAATGATTTTGAATTATAATTAATTTCATCATTCAACACAGCTCCAAATATTTTTAAAAATGTTCACAGGTGGAAGCAACTCTATAAGCCATGTTACAGGTTGTTTATTTGCATAACTATATATAACTTTTTGTAGCTATATATATATAGATAGATACATGCATACATATATTTAACTAATTCATTATGATCATCCCCCTTTTTACTTTCTATTTATTTTAATTACACCAGTATACTATAATGATTATATATATATGTCAGGTTTGAAAAGTTTAGGTTCAAAATTAAGTAAGTAATAAATAAATATAGGGTTTTCCCATGTGTGGATTTGGAGTAAATAACCCTATTTAAAGGTGGAGGAGCGCTGAAGAAGAAAATATTCGAAAAAGGGGGGCTGGTGACTTTTTCCAATTTTTGAAGTCGAAGTATTGTTAATGTTCTACCGGGTTGGGGCCCAAAGGGGGGCCCCCATGTTGCATTTTATTTATTGAAGGAAATAAAAAGTTTTTAACTTTTAAAACTTAAGCCCAAAGTAAAAAAATTTTGCAGATAATGAAATTTAGAAAAGGGGGTCGGGGATCGTGCAGGAACGAAATCAGTAGAAACGTCTGCGCATGCAAATATCAGCACAAAACGTCAGAAGCGATGTGAGGGACGCAAAAGGGGGGTGCCGGCGCGCGCGCTCAACGTAGAATAAAATGAAGGACGGGACCAATTCAACATATTCCCGCGTGCCAGTAGTCGTTCGTGAAATAGGTAAAGAAATCACCCGGGCATTTCAAAAGTGGAAGAATGATCGGAAAGTGGAGGAGGGGCGTCACCAGGAGCGCAGGTTGGGAATCAAAAAAAGTGTCTTTTGCGTTTGGGGCCAAAAACCCGGTACAGTTTTTGAAAGGTTGGTGGTGGCCGCCGGGACAACTGGGGGGTGACCATATATCATCCTGCAGGTGAAAGAGGTCGACAGAAGTCCCCCTTGCCAAAACCCAGCAAGGGGTCGACAATGTCGGGTTTTACGTCCCCAACCCCCAAAAGGGAGTCTTTTTGCCCGCCGTCTGAACGCTGCCTCCCGTTGAAAGTTGGCCCTGAAGCCCCGTTTGCGGGGGCCCGAGACCCCAAAAAAACGGGACAACTGATAAAAGGAAATTTTTTTACGGATGAGAGTCTTTCCCAACCAAAAGCGATTCTCATCTTTTGTTTGGGGAATCGGGCCCCGGTTTTACCCCAGTAACATCGGAAAACACCGTTACGGTGGTCCTGGAGTTCTTGCGGGGGAGGCATGTGAACGGGGAACTGAGTACTTTTTCGATAGGGTCAACCCGGGGGATACGCTTTGGGGGGTACTTTTTCCCCCAGTGGTTTTTTTCGAGGTGCCTTTTGCCCCAGATTCATTTTATAGATGACAATGCAGGGCCCCATCGATCTTGCTGTTGAGGAGCTGCTGGAAAATGAATATATCACCGTGGACTGGCCAGCGTGCTCCCCAGATTTAAATCCCATCGAACATGGGAGTCTTTAAAAAGACGTTTAAAAGCTCCCTCATCCGGGTACAACCAACAACCCGCAGATGTTGATTGAGGAAAGGGGGCCCCCACCTCAAAAATTTGCCCCCTGGTTTCGGTATGCGGAGACGGTGCGAAGCAACCATTTGTAAAGGGAGGGCATATACCATATTAAGGAACATCTGCTTGTTGTTCTTCCTGTTGGATAGACAATCAAGTCACGATACACGTTTAATAAACTTTTTTTTGTTTGATTCCCTACCCGATGCGTTGTATTCCTTTTTTAGCGCCGTGCTTTCGTCATCCTTCTCATAATTTTCCCCCATTTAAAATTTCAGTCCTCAAGGATTTTTGGGGGTTTGGAAAAAACCCCTGTTGTTAAGTTTTACCCGGGGTATATAGAAAAATGCCTTCCTCACACCAGAGGTGGGGGGTTTTAAAAAATATAAAATATATATATAATATATATAGGGGAAAATTGACGTTGTCAAAACCTGATTTGACCTTGTGATCTTAATTCTAGGTCTAAAAATTTGGTTATGTATTATTCTGGATATTTTACTTTTTTCTGCAGTATCTAGCTTTTTATTTTGCTTTAAATTTAACTTATAGTAATTTAGCATCTTCCATTTATATATATATATTAATAAATATAAATAATGCTTTACAGTGCGATGCATAGTAAAATAAAATCGAATCATGTGTATAGTATATATATATTATAAAATATATACTCCCCTTTTTAAACGAAGGTAAAACTTTTTAATGTGTTAACTAAAAATAAATGAACATAGAAAAAAAAAATTTAGGAAAACATAAACAGTTTTTTATTGAATATGTCACATATATTTGTAAAGTTTAACACAAAGTTACTTTCAAAAAAAAAGCACTTTTAAAAGAAAAATTCACTTTTGGGGAAGCAAAATATCCCAAATTTTGAGGAAAAAGATGTCTTGGAACATTATAAAAATGGGTTTAAATATGTCCCCCCTAACTGTAATGATTGTGGATCACATTTCCATCAACCAATTAAGTTAGTGGATGCCGAAATGGAAGTGTGAAGGTTTTCCCATATCAATATACGACCTTCTATGCCGAAGATGCAAAATTTGTCTCATCAGAGAAAAACAGTCCCCCAGAACCCGGAGGTTTTGTATATCTCTTTTGTAAAAACTATCCATTTAACCGGTTAGTCATAAAAATAGAATTTTTGGACCACTCGTCTATGGTATCCCCTTTTTTTCAAAATTTTTTTTTACAGTATTCGCACAGAAGTTTTTTGTTAAACTTTTGAATGTTTTTGCTATTTGACTTAAAAAGTCAAACATGGTTTTTTTCAAAAAAGGATACAAACTTCGTTTTTTTTTGGGGAGTTTAGGGACCTGAACGAGCTTTGGGTTTTAAGTTCCTGTAGATTTAAAGTTATGAAGAATTACTCACGGATGAAATATTGCTGTCAACGGATCTGGCTATACCCCGACGCCCTTTTTTTCATCTTTCCACATTTTCACAATTTTTTACATTCACTGATACCATTAGCGCAACAGGAATTTTCAAGGGGGTTGGGGGTCGAAATTTCACCATTCTTGTATCGCTCCTTTAGTTTTTGTCGATTTTCGGGAAAAAAAGCACAATAAAAACAATTATTGAATAAATAATTAGATTAATTAATAAAATTAACTTAATAACAAATATTTAATTAAATTTAAAGAACATTACTTAGTTAAAAGTCAACCCAAAAAAAGTCAAGGGGGTTTCGGACCCCAGGCCCCCCCTTTGTGTGGTCACGACTGATACAATTTTTTTCCCTTTATTTTCCATGCCCTTTGAAATGCTTCGTTTTTTAACAAAACGTAACAATTATTGGTCACAACTTTTTAAACTATTTTACTTTAATGAATGAAAAAACTCTGACAACCTAAAACAGGGTTTCCCCAAAACCCTTTTTTGTCTCATGGACCCCCTTGAATTTTTTTTCGGTTTGGATTGACTCCTGCTTACCAAAGTAAATTTTTTTGCAAATTTATCAATTTAAATGTTTTTTTGACAGCGGGATGTACTTAATTTAAAAAAATTTCAACTGTAGTGAGATATGGCGTTTAAAACGTAAGAAGCAATGTAAATGAATTAAATTAATACATATAAAATAACGTACATAAAATAGCGAACACAAAAAAAATTTTTTTTAATGAGGGAAAATTTCCAGTATCAAATTTTGAACATTTAATATCAATCTAGTCGGTTTAACTCTAAATCTCGTTTTTTTACTAAATATGTAGTCCCCCTTTTGTTTTTAAATTGGGGAAAACTTACCGAAACTTTTTCCCAGAAAGCAATAAAAAACCTTTTCCCCGCGCGATATTCCAAAATTAGCGACAAAACGGTAATTTTTTTAAAGCCATAACCTGACTTCCTTTTTCAAACTTTATTCTAAAATCTTGTTAGGGTTTATTCGGGATTTTCCAAATTTAAATTGATTTTTTTAAAAGACTATGGGAATTAATTGTATACGTGGTATTACAAAAAATGTAATCCCAAACCTTGTTTAAAAAGGAAAAGGGTTTTTTGACTACCGGAATGTGTTTTGGAAAGCGTATAAAGGGAATTTTATTTATGATATTGGTGTCATTTAGTTTAAAAAAAATGTATATAAAATAGTTTTAAGAATAGAACAATTTTTTGCAATATTCTGACAAAAAAGAAAATAAAATCCCCTTTTCAAAACATTTCCTTTTATGAAAAATGTTTTATTACAATAAAATTTTTGCCTGTATATGGCTCAGACCTCTGTACAGAGGTGAACTAAAATTTTTAAATATATAACTTAAATGGTTATCCATATTTAACCCCAAAAGAGGAAAAAATTTTTAAAAAAAAAACGCCGATAATTATTTCAATTGGTGATAATCAAAATAATGTGAAATTTTTAAAATCCCAGTTCAGACTCTCTGGGTGCTTTTCTTTATATAAGACACCAACACACACAAAATATTACTTTAAAAAACATTTTTATAAATGGAGAACATTTTGAAAAAAGGGTTTTTTAAGATAATTTTTTGCAAAACATTGTATTTAAGTAAATTTTTTTTTCTACCTTAAAAAAAATTTTTTTACACGCTAATTAAGTGACAAAAATCATGAAAATTTTCCATTTATGCGCTTTTTTTAAAACACAGTTCCGAACGTGTCGGAACCTAAATTTTTGGGCGCTGGGTTTTAAAAGTCATTTTCCTTCAGATTGTCCCGGGGCCCTTGGAAACAAAATTTTCAACGTCAATATTATACTTTTTTGAATTTTGGGAAAGAAATGTTGAAATACTCCTCTTAAAAAAAATAAAATAAAATAAAATTTATAACGTCACCAACAAACCACAAATTAACCTCACTAAATTTAATAAATAAAGAAAACGATTAAAATTTGGTTTTAAATAGATCAAAATTTTTTAAAAATTAAATTTTGATCTGGTTTAATAACAGCCATTATCAGACTCCTTTTTATACCTCATGAACTCCTAAATTATTTTTTTCCCCGGGGTGGACCTTTTTTGGTAGTCAAAAACCCCCGGGGAAAGGGGGCTATAAATTTTGGGAAACACTGGGCCCAAAACGTCGTTGGAAAAAACCCCGGAAACAGAATATTCAAATAATAAACGCACACTTTTTCTGCCTACTATTTGTTTATTTTTTTATACAAAACCCCCTTATTTATGTGTTTTAATTCAAAATTAACGAATTCTTAAAACTCAATATTTTCAAAAAGTAAACAAATTCAAGAAATTTTGTGACCTTTAGATAATGGACTCGCATTATTTATTAATATTGGAAACAAGAATCAGCATTTTGTGTATAATCACAAAGAACTCATATTCTTTTGTAAACTAAATTTAAATAACTCCTCAATCCATTTCAAAACAGACTCAAAAAATTCAAATGGAATTTTTTAAAAAAAATAATCTCGAAATTAATTAAAATAATTCTAATTTCAAAAAAATCTCTTTCCATTCAGTATCAAAAAAAAGTAGGTTTTTTCGGATGCCCACAATGTTTAAAAAACGGCAATTTAAGTTCCCCAAAATCTAGAACGGGAAATTTAAATTTCGGGTCACTGACAGATGATCCAAATTTTGTCCTTAATGAAGGTAGGGCCCATGATATATCAAACTGCGCTCCCGTAATTGTGCTTTTTGGGGGGTATTTGGGTTTTCTTTCCCTTTCCCCCCATGGATAAAGGGGGGGTGTCTAATTTATCTTCAACGAGTCATAAATCACAACAGGAGATAAGGTTCTGAAATGTTATTTTTGAAACTTGATCGTTTGAGAATTCATTCAGAATGAGAGATTTAAGGGGGAATGTTTCATTCTTTGTAAGTAGCATAACAAATAATATTAAAACCAAAATCATTTAAATACAAAGCAGATACTTATAAAACTCTGTCGTCAGTAGATGAAAAAAACAATCTTTCATGTAAAAATAATGAAAAAGGGTCTCACACAGGCGTATTTAAAAGAAAAATTGAGTTAACCGATCCCTTGTAATAAAAAAGTAATTTTTGGTTTTTTTTCTACGGACAATAGGATCTTTTAAGCGGGGGCGGAACAATGGCAACAAATCCCCAACCCGCCGCAATGCAGGGGACCCAGGATTCTAGGGGCCCAAAACCCGACTGCCACCTAGTCCTAACCTTTTTTAAAAAACCGGGGGCCCAAAAACCCGACTTTGGGGCTGGGGGCAAATGTTTTTCTGGGTGCCCACCTCACCAATTTTTTTCAGAGCCACGGGAGGTTTGACATTTTTTTAAAAATTTAATTGAATGAAAAAGGTTAGAGATTATGAGGTCAAAAATATAAAGATATTATATTTTCAGTTTTATTTTCTAAATTTTTCGTCATTTAAAGATATTTTTTTAAAATAACCAGTAAAATACAAAAAATTTTTTTAAAACGTTCCCACTTTTGAACCAAGAAAATTTTTATTTTAATACTTTTATTAAATAGTTACAATTAATATAAATATGTTTTATATATGACAGAATAAAAAATTAAGTGGTAATTAATTTTTTTTAATTTTCATTAAAGTATGTATTTTTTCCCCAAACGTGTATATAAAAATTTTGCACGAATGCTTTAAAACGAAAAATATCTTTTAAAGTTTGGACCCCAAATCGCTAAAAAAGAAACCAACTGGGTGTATCTGTAATTTTTAAATAATTGTTTTTCAATTAATTTTTAAATTTAAATTTTAATTTAAATTATCGTTTTTTAAAAAAAAGGGGGGAAAAAAAATAAATATGAGAAAAAAAAATGAGTAATAAAGGAAAATATGAGAAAAAAAAATTTTCATGTTTTTTACACAAGTCAAAAAAAGGTCCGTCGACAAAAAAAGATGCCAACGTGGTGATTTGTAATTTTTTTGAACAATTAGTTTTGTTAATTATAATTTTAAAAAATTTTTTTATGCAAAACTGAAACAGAAAAGGGGGAAAATCAAAACAGAAAAGGGAAAAATGCACATACAATGGAATAAATTAACAATTGATGTTAAATTAAAAAAAACGATAAGTTAGTTGCCAAAAAA
>BMAV01001321.1:0-16823 GCA_019973955.1 Trichonephila inaurata madagascariensis | reverse complement strand
TTTTTATATTTTTAAAAAATATCATCTAATTGTCAGAAATGAGTTCTGGTTCAAAATAACAACCTGGCGTCAGTGGCTTATATACCAATGGACTGGGGGTGTCTCAGGGGTTTACTCGGACCCTCACCAAACAATTGTACTTGCGATAATTTCTCCCAAATTTCAGATATAAATAAAAAAGGGTTGCAACACAACGACCCACACAATTCAGTTGAAAGTAATTTTGAACTTGCGGGGAATTCCCTAAATTTTTTCCGTTGTTTGTTTAGTTTTGAATTTTTACTTTTTAAAAAGTTTACATTTTTTTTATTATTATTTTTTTTTCATTTTTTCTATAAAATTTCGAAAATAAACGTTTACTAGAAATTTCCCATAAAAAATTTTTAACCATATTTTTTAATACGCTTAAAAACCAAACACAAGAGGCAAATCTCTCCCCTCTTTTGAGAGGTTTTGGTGTCGCCCATCTGGCCCATTTCAAAATTACTGGTCCGTCCCCAAAAACCCTTTTTGGGTAGCTGAACAGTGAAACTATATTCCCATTCACTCAATTGAAAGGGGTTTTTTTAATAATTATAATTATATTCTATTGTATTAAAGCAGAGTTTTCTTTTAAAATAATTATAATAATATTGTTTAATTTCCATGTTCATCATATTTTTGTATCATATCCTGTCTATCTCTGGACCCTGAAAAAAAATTAAAACCGGGTTCCCCCAACGACGTTTTGCAGCGTGACATCCTCGGGAAAAGGGACTGAGCAAACCCTTTTTACAAAATTACGGGGATACCCTACATATACAGAATCTTGGTGAAAACATAGTTTCCCTTGAGGGTAAGCTTTATTTTTTTTATCAAGTGCAAAATTTTATTCTCATATTATTTAGCATCTTTTTTAAAAGTTTGGTTCACAAAAAGGGTTTTTGTTAATCTTTGAGACGACATTTATTCCATAAAACGGCGGCCAAGCCCTTTTTTAAAACAGCTACGTCTTTGCGCGGGTTTTCTTGAAATATATTGAATCTTCGTTTTGACAGTTATGAATGATGGATAAATATACTTCATCAGAATTGTCCCTGCATCTACTTTTGCGTAGAATTAAATACACGGCCAGAGCATTTTCTTCATTTTTTTGGGCTTAACGACATTTGATGACGACAGGGAAAATTTACTTTTAAAAACAATTTTCCTTATCTGACCATAAATTGTCAATTGTTTTAAATATAGTTTCTTTGCCATAGGCTTTTGGAAAAAAAAAATTTTCTACGGCAATAATTCTTTTCAACTTCTTTTTCTCTTTCATTGGGAATACATTTCATTCCTTTTTTTTTTGACTATTAACTGCGACCCAAAATTTTCTTCTTTTTGAAGTTTGATATTAAAACAATAAAAAAATTTTTTTTTAATTTTTTTTATGCTTTTTTATTTACAAATTTGAACAACCATCCTTAAAAAATTTTAAAATTTCGTTTCGGGTTTTTAGGATCAATTTCAATTTCGAAATTTTGTCCCACTAAAAAATGGTTAGATTGGAATTTAAATCTTTCATTTTTCAAAAAAAACCAGTAGTAAAACGATAAAAAATTTACCTTGATGTATGCTTTTTTAAAAAAAGGGCACACTTATTTTGAATCAACCAGTATATGTTGTTCAATATCACCGGGACCACTGTGGGAAACACTAAACTCCTTTCGCACTTTTTTTTATCAACATCTGAGGGGTATCTTTTGAATAAACGGGGGTATTTATCTTACAAGCTAACATTCGCCCTTGCGTTTTGGTTTCTTAACTTATGATTACAAAATAAAGTTTAAGTTATTTTCTACGGAGCATCAAACAGCAACAAAAAAAATGCAAAAATGGGTGGAAAATCGCAAACAAATAGTCAACAAAGCGCCGGAGATGACGTCTGGGCCCCTCTCCCCTATCTTCGCGTCGACCGACGACGGGGTTTCTCTCTCGTACTCCCCGGGCGCTCGCTTCTCAAATTTTCGCGCGGTTTCCAAAAACGGGACTTTTTTGCGCCCCAAAGTTCATTTCGGGGATACCGGACTCTAATTATAAAAAAGTCCGTTTAAAACGTTAGGTCTGGTCATGTTAGGTATGACAGATTCCAATGAAAAAAAAAGAAAAAATAAATAAATTTTGTTTTTTACTCTCATTCTATCTTTTGTCTTTCATACAAACTCGACTACATTCGTCAGGAAAACTTTTTTTCCGACTCCCCTCGTATATAAACGTTTTATTTTTTTAACTGTTTAAAAAACGCTTTTACTCATGTTTAAAAAATTATCTTATTTTTAAATTTGGAATTAAGAAAATTTTTTTTTTTGAAAAAAAAAAATTATAATATAGTTTTTGTATTTTTTTCCATTACTTTAAACAAAAAATATTTATGTTGTTTACTATTTACATGGTAAAATTTTTAAATTTGTAAACTGATAATTTTTTTTTTCAAAAACTACCTATTGTTTTTTATTCATATATTTAAATTTTTTAAATTTAAAAAAACTTTCCTGTTTTCAAAAACATTTTTCTCAATTTAAAGTATCATAAAATTTTACTTAAAAAAATAAAAAGAACAATCTTCTGATAATTTTCAAATTTTTTTTTTTTTGGCCAAATTTTTAAACAATTCCCACTCAACTTAATGGTATCCGTTTTTTTACAAATTTTAAAATGGAATTTTTTTTCAAAAACAACTTTTCTAATTCTTGTTGTTTATTTTTTTTTCTGGTTAAATTGAAATTAAGTAAAATCCCTTGCTTAAACGTCAAAATTACTTAAAGTGAAAAAGTACGTAACATTTGCATTCATTAAATTGGCTCACAAGGCAAAACTTTCAAAAGGATTTCCGACATTCGGGATAAAGGAGCTTTTAAAAGCTCATTTTCTTTTTTTTATTTTAAAATCTTTTTAAATATCTGTGGGAAAAAAAAACGATTATTTTACAATGGGTTAAAAATTTTTTTTACGTAACGCATATCGTTTGGTATATAAAGAAGCCCAAAGCTATCTTAAAATCAATTTTCCCCCCATTCTTCATATTTTCTCGTCTCATTTTAAATAAAACTTTAAAATAGTTTCTTCCATATTGAGGTACAGTATGAAAATTTGGGGTGTTTATTCGTTAAGGAGACAAAGTACGATTCAATCAGACCAAAAAAATCAAATGTGATTTTTTTAAAATTAAATTATGTTTTATGTAAAATTTTTAAAAACTCACAATATTTGAATGCTATAATTTAAAAAAACAGATTTTAATGATAAATTTTATTTTTTGTCTTTATTCACTTTCCCAATGGCAAATAAAAATTTTAAACTGACTTACCTCAGAAAGAAAAAAAATAACAAGTTTGTCTTCATTTAAAATGTTTAAGACTTTTTTTTTTTTTTTTTGTTTAAAACCATGGAAATTTTTTTCACATGTTGCTAATAGTACATGGAAAAAAAGTTTTTGGTCCCATTTTTCAATAAAAACAATACTTTTTTTTTATAAAAAAAAATTTAAAAAGTTAAATTAACACATTTTTTAAAAAATTTTCAATAAGCATTCATAAAAAAGTATTCTACCAATCCAATCTTGTTATCACAAAACCCATATCAACTTTTGTTATACATAGTTTAACGTACTTGAAAAATCAAATTTCATATATGTACATCAATTTTTTGTTGAAGGGGTAGTTTTTTTAAACCCTTTATATACCCCCATTATTATTTACTAAAATTTTTTTCATCCCTTTTTTTTTTGAATCTTACTTTTGAAAATTAAGGAATATACCCCCAAATAAAATATTCAATTTTGGGGAAGGAAAATCCGAAAAAAGCTAATTAACAAATTTTAAAGATATTAAACTGAAAAAATTAATTATACCCCTGTTCATTAAATTAAAAAAGGAAAAATCGTTTTCTAAGGTCTTCATTAACATAAAAAAAAATAACTTAATTTTTGACATTAAAACTTTTTTTTTGGAACGAAATTGACAGTCTTCGCAACCCGCTAAAACCTAATTTCTGCTATAAAAATTATTCGCCTTTCCTGTAAAATACTCATTATAGAACCCGTGCTGCCATATATTTTTGGGAAAAGGGTGGTTTTAAAAAAAAATATTCCCACCCCCCCCCACTTGGTCAGCCATTTCTTGAGCCATTACCCTTTTATTAAACAGCCACCCGGGAAACTCGCCCCTCCACCCAGATTTTTCCCTGCAAAACCATCGAATGTCATTCCCTGCCTCCCAAGCCCCCCCTACCGGCCTTCCGCCACTGGTCAATAAAAAGCTCCACACCTCAAAATGAAAACTCTAAAAAACCCAAATCACAAAAAAGACATTAGCCAGATGCGGGATTAAAAAGGGTTTTTTTGAAACCCCGATGCCCGCACAAATTCCGTAGATTCCAAATAGATAAAAAAATATTCCTGCTTAAAAAAAACGTCCCGATTATTCGTAAAATGGATTTATTCTACGTAATTTTTTAAAATTAGTGGGGAATACTTTAAGTACCGTCGGTAGATAATAGGTTAAAATAACTTTAAAAGTTTCAAATTTTTCCTTTAAAAAAACTAAATGATCCACTTTTTATGACATTTTTAGCACAGAATCTGTTTTACACCAGCTATACACATAGGAGGCAACCAAAAAAGTTATGAAAATCATTAAATGAAAAATTTTTGATAAACCGTACCATGTTCCCCCTTAAAGGATATTGTTGTTGTTTCTAATGCCATCTGTCTGACATAGTCAGATGGAGACCCATGAAATTCATTCCTGGCAAGTGGCTGATGTACGCCTGTCATTGGCCTTAGTCTTGAGCACCATACAAGGTGATAGTACGATTTAGCTTGGTGAAATTCCCGAAGGGAAGGAATGAATGTTGCCAGAGCCTGTGAAACTGGTCGCACTTCTTTACGGTAGATGGCGACACCACCTATCTCCACCTCCAATATTTAGGCATGGAACTGGAGGGGAGTTAAATATTCTCCAGCCCCCTGCACTCATGGTTTCAGCTGTGACCTCACACAAGACTTTCGGACCCACTGATTTAATAAGCACGTACTCCGTGTGTACTCGGTGGCATTTGTGGCATCGGGTATCGAATTCAGTCCTCCCGGTCTAGAATCCGAAGCTATAACCACTAAGCTACTCACGGTCGAAGTGATCCATTGCGAAAAATAATAAAAAGAATTAATCCGAGTTTTAAAAGCTAAATATTTGTTTGAATACATGTTGGAAGCTGAATCAAACCTGATACGTTTGAGACGCAAGAAATAAGAAGCAAGTGGTAAGTACGAAGCGTGTCCAGACACTAAGCACCGTTTCGCTCTACCACAACCGCAGCTGTAGTATCGGGATTCAACCCTTACGCACACGTGTCTCTGGTTGCTTGTCAACACAGTGACGACATTACAGTCGGATATGGTTGTTCTACACGTGTTAGAGAGCGTTCGAAATGTTTAAGATGATTACCGATCGTTCTGACAAAGAAAAGCGTTCTGTAATCCGTTGTTTGAACGCAAGGATATTCGGCCAGTTGAAATTCATTGCCAATTTGTAGGTATTTACAATAAAAAATTTAATAAATGATAGAATGGTGAGAAAGTGGGTTTGACAATTCAATGACGGGTATATCAATGTTCATGCAGATGCACGGAATGGGCAACCTTCTGTTGTTAATAATGGTCTGTTTGGTTGAAAAAGTGAATGAGAGAAAATTTTCTTGAAAAGTGATTGTTCAGAATAACATCGCTTTGTGATGAGTTTCTACAAAGAACTGTGTTTACCATTGGTCCTCTTCATTGGCGGCATTTTTCTTTGAAGAGGATGTAGACAAATTGGTTTCTCGATATGACAAATGTCTGAACGACGCAGGTAACTAAGTAGAAAAATAGTTTCCGACATACTCCTTCATGTTAAAGAAATTTTGTTTTATAAAACGATTTTTTATGAAAGTTTTTTTTAAAAAAAATAGTTGAACTTTTTTTTATAAAGGTTTTTAAAAAAACGATTTTTTAAAACTGTCTTTTTAAACATGCTTTTAAATTTGAACCAAGTCTCAGGATATTGCTTTCAGCTTCAGCGACTATATAACTGTGTTTACTACATGCTGCGATCTCAACCAAATTTTTCTCTCCTTTTGTTTTTCTATTCGAATACATAATCTGTTTGACTTTCATAGAATATTCCTATATAAAAAGTAAGTTCAGCTCCCATTCATTTAAGGTTTTTCAGTGTGTACACACAAGCACAAAAAGGAAAGCAAGAGTGGTATTTTTATTGATTTGCGTTATACCATTTATTATCTAAATGAATTACTTATTAATGACTTCTTTGTTGAATTGTGTCTCTCGATTTGGTAGAAATTAAAACTTATATTTTTGAACAAAAGGTCTGTTATGACGTTGGAATTTCTAAGAACAAGAAAAGATATGCGTGGTCGGTATGCAAAATTTAGGACTACCCGTCAAAGTGACCAACTGTCCATCAATGTCATCCAAAAATAAATCTACCGTTTTTAAGTAAACCCACAAAATAATGGTATTGTAAAATATCATCTGTAATTAAAGAAACGCTACCGTTAAGAGGCTTTGATGAATTTCTTATTAGTAACTCGGGTAATGATGTCGCACATGCTGCATAAAATCAAGGAAGTAAAATTTCCACTTTTTCGATACTCTATGAAGAAAAAGATAGAGTTGAGTTCTTATTTCTGTGTCTCCTAAAGTTATACACATGTTATGAAAATAATTTAAATACGAATTATTTTATTATTTTATCTTTAGGAATGATGTTATTTTATTCATGTTTTTGGGTGGTTTTGTGTGCTTTGGAGAAAATCACTAATTGTGTGTGTTTTGCTGTATGATATTGTTAGAGTCTGTTTTCGTGATTTTTTGTATCAAAAAATAAGTTGAAAAAGAATGCGAAAGCTAGAACTTCGTTCCATGAAACTACATAAGGTCTATTAAACCTAGTTCGATTTAACATGCAATAGAGTATGACGTGGTTTTTTAAGATCAGAACTCGAATTTATTATTTGACCGGAACTTAGCTGTCCGTGCGTTCACAATGCCATGGAACTAAAACGGTTGACAGAAGTAAAAAATCCATTAAAATTTTTTCTACATTAACAGGTTCTTTTAAATAAATCTATTTCAGGCTTAAACGATGACAAATTTTCTATTGGTATTTGAAACTACTCGAAAAGGTTTAGATTTTTAAGGTTCTACTTTTCAATTAAAACAATAAAAAAAAATAATTCAAAACCTACTAAGGTCAACAGGAAAAAGTACATTTTATTTACTATTTGTTAAAGAGTTACATTAATATAAATATTGTATATATATTTGACATAATCACTTTATATTAGTGACAAAATAGAGAAAGGGATTGTTCTTGCAATTTTTCTATTTTTCCTTTCCGTATATGGAGTTGGACTATTTGTTGTGTGTTTGTTACTCTTTATTCATTAATTAAATTTAATTATTCTAATAAAATAGTATAGTAAAAAGCAATCACTTTCTCAGAAATTAGGGAATATGAGGAGAGATTTGAACCCGCGTCCTTTTGTGCGAATCAACAAAACTATTCATTGCGGAATGGCATAATGAACAATTTTCCATTCTATATAATAACATTGAACTATTATTTCCTGAACATTTATTATATATTCATTTTTAATTTAATTAATGAGTTAATGTTTGAAAAAACTGCATTTAAATCAAAGTGTCATCCAATACAAGTTTTAAAAATTGTATTTGAACTTGCATGGATGAATATAAAGTATTTATTAACGGTTGAAAATTTAAACAAGGTATATATATATATATATATAGTGAGAGAGTAGGAATTAGGACTAATAGGAATTGAAAAAAAAAATATTCTCCCTCCGCAACTCTAAGCGTACACTGTCTTTAATTCATATTTTATACTTTAAACTTGTTAAGGAGAATATTTCAGATTTATTTACGTTAAAAATAATCCTGTACTATCTTTAAAGAAATTTGTTTGGAAGAACCGGTTTATTTCTATAATACCGTACAATATTTTACACGCTTTCCTAAGGCTGAGAAAATTCAAAATGGGTTTCTTTTTTATACACGAATAGATATCATTTGTTCCGTCATAAAATAAATGTCCGTGGAGTGAATCCTTTGCTCACCTATAAATCTGAAAGCAGAACGAAATAAATTCCTCAGACCAAGCATTCATCTTTCCAGAAAAATTAGCTCCCCGAAAACGGATAGTTTTTCACCTCGGGAACTATTTTTATTACTCCTGCAGGATGCTTGCCCCAAAATGAATTTAGGTTTTACAGAAACTCGAGGATTGAAGAAAAAGCCACTCGCAAAAGCATTCGATTGCAGGATCAGCCATACCGTAAGATAAAAATATTCTGCAAATAATATTTTTTATCCAAAAAGCTTGGGAATGGTATACATACTATTGGGGTGGATGCTGATAAAAATGAAAAGAAAATCCTCTAGCGGAATATTGGATCTTGAGTAATCATAAGGGGGAGAAAATCTGAGATTATCGAAGCCGCTATATGCAGAAAAATCGGAGGCGCGCGGGTTTTATGAGATGCAGCATTCAACAATAAGGTTATTACGGGATTTGAAGGAATCTTGCTGACGGTTTTAACGCAGATTATATATAACATTTGTAAATATTGAAGGTCTGAATAAGTTTTGGGATGAGATTCTGGTAGTGGAAACACGCAATGAATTGGAAGGAACACATTTGTCTAAGAATTCGGCTTTGGTAAAGAAATTTTGTGTATGTTTATAAATC
Organism: Trichonephila inaurata madagascariensis; assembly: GCA_019973955.1. Classification (NCBI taxonomy): domain Eukaryota; kingdom Metazoa; phylum Arthropoda; class Arachnida; order Araneae; family Nephilidae; genus Trichonephila; species Trichonephila inaurata. Next base: position 8,031 of record BMAV01001321.1, on the reverse strand, counting down.
AAAAAAAATATAACTTTTATTCAACCCTTTATTTACTGAAATTTTCGAAAAAAATTTTAAAATAATTTGTGCTGATTTTTAAAAATAATTATATATATGCCATTTTAATGATAGTTTATCCTTTGGAATGAATTATTTTATCTTCAAATATTAAAATTATTAGTTATTAATACTGCATAAACAATGAACGTGGGAAAAATAATAAAAAATTCCTGCTCCCCACGGGTACAAGCGGTACCCGCACGATCGTGCGGGTTGGCCGTTATCTGTGAAATAGGACACTACATGAAGGGTACACGAGGTTATACATTTTTAGCTCTAAGTTGATAGAAGAAACAATCTTAATTCAACTAAAACTGTTACAAATAAGGAAATTATTGTGATGTATGATTTTGTTAATTCATTATTTATTTACTGTAAAACTCTTTTGTTTTGTTTTTAACAAGTATAAATAACCATTACATTTTTCACAGCATGTTTTCGAACTGCTTTCTTAGTTTTCAAATCTGCATTTGTGTGCGAGGATTTGAAATGTCAGCTACACATTTAAAATGTCTATACATGTCAAGACTTTTATCCTGGAATGGCCAGGATAAAAGCCATGACATGTATAGCAAGTGGATAATATAGTTTTCGATCTTTTGCGAGTGTAATTACAACACTGTTATATACATCATCAGTTAAAATACTTTTGTTAATAGGTGAAGAGGCTGATAACGCTTCAACTACCTCTAACTTAAATTTTAATTGATCAATTTGATTTTTAAAGGAATTTTTTATATTGCATCTTGTTTGCACAAAAACCAAAAATTTGCAACAGCTAAATCAATGTAATGAATGTGTTCAAGAAACTTTTATGGTAAAGAATGATCCAAAATTGTCTTTTCATTTCAAATATTCCCATGCGTTTTCATTGCTCTCATCAGAACTTGATTATTCTTCTAGTATACGTGATTCATATGTTTTTTTTTTTTTTTTTTGTTCGCAGCATTGTCATCATCCTAGAGACACCTGAAAAAGTTTTTGTTAAAAGTTAACACAGAGTATTCCATGAAAATAGAGTAAAATGTATCAGAAAAACGTTGTTGTTATTTAAATATATATATATATATATATATATATATATATATATATATACTATATATATATATACCTATATATATATATATATATATATATATATATATATATATATATATACATCATAACATACTAACTACCGGAAGGCCAAGATTTTTTTTTTTGGGGGATACGGATGCAGACATCTGTGGAGAGGATAAAAATGCCATACTTCTCAACAAACGTATGGAGAAGAAAATCAATTTCAAAATAGATTAAGAGAAAGAAAAAAATGGACTCATCCATGGCAACCCTCCCCCCAAAAAAAATTTGATATATTTATTTATATAACTATATATTTCCTTTTTATGTAGGCTTTCATCAAAATTATTTTGAAACATAAAAGAAAATTCGTATGGTAAGTACTTATCTTTACAGCTGTAGTGACTCAAGTAACGCCCAACCCGCACAGGTAACGAAATCCCGAGACCTAGAAGCCACAATAATATAGTTAAAAAATTTTTTTCGTTTTACAATTATTTAAACATTAATACGAAAATATATTAGAAATATATTGATAATTATCTTTTTACGACAGATAAAAAGAAGTCGTGTTTTCGTTGTATTTGAAAAGCAGGTTAGATTTTCCAGCTGAAAGTAAAACATGGACCACAACCATCGTCTGCTGATAAAAAATGATACTTTACACCTTCTGAAAATACGTTCAATCGTTGGATTCGGGATTTTTTACATACGACTATTCCAGAAGCAGAAATGTATAAGAATGTCTAACCCGCACGATCGCGCGGGTTGGGTCTTAAAGGGTTATGGTTTGCTCTAATGGTGTTAAAAGCTTACTTTAAGGTTGGATTTTAACAAAATTTATTTCAAAATGAGATAGAGTGAATTATAAAAGTAAAACATTCCGAGAATATGCAGTTTTAAACTTCATGCGAATTTCAAGTGCATAGAGGTAAATTTTTATTCCTTTCGTTTCACATAATTTAACTTTCAATTAACGTATTTTACTCTTTTATTTTTCAAATTTTATTTTAAATAACATTTTATGGCTTAAAAATAGTTATTTACTCCTATGAAAGATATGTTTCTTAAAAATTAAAAAGTAAACAATAAATCTAAAATTCGAGACTGAATGAAATGGACGATTCCGACGAAAAATGCTATATTCGTTCCTTTAGTGTTTTTGTTACAAATATATACAGGAAATTGCTTGATGAAATTATGTTTCACGTTGTCGCACGGTGATTATCCAACTGCTTTATTAACGATGATAAATGAATTTCTTTTACATACTGAAAAGAGGCCTTCCAATATAGTAATTTTACTCTGATTTAAATGATATACATATTTAAAAATATGCAAATTCTTTTCCTCGTCATTTCACCCTTAACGTAGTAGACATGATAATTTTCTGTAAAATATCATTAAATAAAAATAATCAGTATCACAGCAGCTCTAAAACAATCTTTTTTTTATGCCAGTTTGTAGGTAAATTTTAGGTAGGAAGGTAGGTTTGCTTGTAAATTTCATAAATGGGGCCCATACTGTACAAAAAGTTTATTAAGAAATTTTCAATTATGATTTGTTGCTTTGCTATTCCTTTTTGAAATGACCTTCATTTTAAGAGGTATTTTAATTTTTACAAAAACTAAAGAACTTTATCTTAGTTGTTATATTAAATTGTTTTAAAAAAAAACAGTGATTATTTTCACATAAGGAACTAATTATTTTGGAATAAAACAGGGATTGATAAATCCCATGGTTAAAACACTTCTACTATTATAAAGACACTAAAAAGTTTCAGTTGATTTATTTTCAAAACTTTTTGACCAAGCGTTGTCCACATTTAAGCATTTAAAAAACACATTTTCAGTAAAACGCATTTTAAAGTAGTATGAGATCTAACTTAAGGAAGTAGTTTCTGCTTTCACTAAAACACTTGTAGTTTCTGTTCTAATGAATGGAAAATAATAAACTTGATATTTTTATAAAGCTAATAAGATGACCTACAAAATAAAATCATAAAAATTGCCAATTATTGGCAAAGTCACGATTTTAGGGTAGTTGGATACCTTAACCACCCTAGACGATAACTACCAAATAAGAGGAAAGGTGAGAGGAAACAGAACTAAGCCATGATCAACACATCGTCATGAATCCATCGAACCCCAAAGGCTATTTTACAACTCCTTTGGCATTTCGAAACATTTAATGAGAGTCCATCCTTTAGTATACCAATATGCGTCAGTTGTGTGTGGCAATTGAATATGTGGTTCGCAGTGTTGGAGGGGGTAAAAATGTAATCAACCCCGTTTTCATCTCATCGGCCATTTGTGTATTGGGAAAGGTATCAATAAAACTGCCTTATTTACTCAAATCTAAGCCACACTTCAAATTTTCGAAATGTTTTTGTGAAAAATTTTGTCTTGGGTTCTATGCCGAACACCCAATTCCCTATACGTTTCTGAGAAAAAATAAAAAAAATTATGTTAACAATTCATCAACATCCGATAACTTAAGGAACTTTAAAAAAAATATGTAAAAATAATAAAAAAAGAGAGAAAAAAAGTTAAAAATTATTTATTTTACCAGAAGTAAAAAACTTACAAATACATACATGAACCTATAATTACTCTCACCGTCAGTGTCGTATTTCGAAAATGATGCGTCACTCCCATTGTCACAGCTGACTTCGGAATGGGTGACTGTGTCGGCAATTTTCTAACACGGTGTCCCCTTCAGTACCATACAGTGCATTTGTTCTAGAACTTTTCTAAAACAAAAAAGAATGCGTTATAGAACAATGTAAGATAATTATTATAGACTTATGAATATTTACAAGCAAAAATAATATCATTTTGATTACCCCATAGACGTATATTTGTTTCATCTGTATCAAATTATTAGTGGCCGCTGCTTGTACCTCTATTTTTTTCTTCACATGAAATTGCCTCCATTTTCATACTTGCGTTAAAGAAAACTCGTCTTGATACTATTACAGATTTCTTTTTTATGGTTATAATACACAAAAAGTTTCCTAAATACGAGAAGGCAACGATGTTTAGGATACACTGTGAATACCGGAGATAAACCATGAAATGGGATAAATCATCGATACAAGAGGTCAGAATGGACGGCTAAATGTTTCCTTTTGAAAGGTGCAGAAACTCAATTTCTCCCATCCAACCAATGTTTTGCTTCTATTTTTAGCCGCACCTTATTTCTGTAGCATTAATATGGGGGTGCGGCTAAGATTCGAATAAATACGGCAAAATCGAATGCTTTCTGATCTAAAAGATTGAGCGGGGTAACGGTAGCCTAGTGGTCAAAGTAATGAAATCGTGGCCCTCGTGTTATGAGTTCGAGCCTAATACCGCTGAAGATCCGGCGTGCAGAGGGAACCAATGTACGTTAAATCTGTCGAGGTTCAAACGTCCTTCTATTTGTGAGGTGAGGAAGTTAGGAAAGAGGGTTAGCGCAGGTGATGTCCTCGTCACTTGACTATGGTTCAAAACTACGTTATCCGTCACCAAAAGCCCTTGAGTAGCTGACCGGTGCGACGTCAATATTCAGTCACTTACCAGAGGATTCAGTCAACAAAGGGTTTGATTACTTTTCGATGATATTCGTGCAAGACTTGACGCCCTCTGTTGCAGAGGAAGTTTCTTATAAATTGATTGATTCTGCTTGGTTAAGGTTGTCTTAGGACGAAATAATAGACGACAAAGTAGATTTACTTTTTTAGTCAATGAAATATTGGTGTTTGTAAATAATAATATAAGGGCCTTTTTGAAGCTGATATTTGCTTTACAACCTCAATATTCTACTTCATTTAAATCTAGTATTCGCGGTAGCTTAGTGGTAATGGGGTCGTGTACACGTGTCCGGCGTGTTATGAGTTCGTGGCAAGTGCCGCTGAAAACCCACCGTGTAGGGGGCTGATGCACGTGAAATCTGTCGGAACTAAAACTCCTACAACTGGTGTGGCGTGTGAAATGGGGACGGCTGAGATGTCGTCCTCGTCATGAATGCCTGTCAAAATTAAGTGACCCATCGCCACAAAAGCCCTCCTGTTGCTTCTAAAGGCGATACCTTTTTAAATCAAAGCAAATCCAAGAGTGAATAATTTTCTATAATAAGAAAAGATATTTTATAGGTTTTGATTGTGTTTTTATACACGTGCCTTTAAAAGAAGGACTCACTTTTTCGAGCTAACTGAAGAAAGAAAAATTATAACTCTTCTTTAATTTATTTAGAGCACTGACATTTCTCTTTTTAGATTTAAAAGAAAGTAAAAAATCAGATTTCGATATCACTCTTGCGTTGAAATGAAGCAAATTAAAATGAAAATCTAAGTATGAATCGCTATTCATGTTAAGTGATGTAATCTGTCAACTGTTTATGTTAAATAAGTATTTACCATATAGAACAAGAGGTAAATCTTTCATTTTGAAATTAGCAACATGGTGTTTCCCCGAAACGATGTTTTAAATAAGCACGTGCATATTCTTTCCGATAAAAACCCTCATAGTTGTGAAATATGTCATAAGACTTTCCTTCAAGATGTTGATTTGAGAGCACATCTGGTCCTTCATACCAACGAAAAGCCCGAAACTTGCGAAATTTGCAACAAGACATTCTCTCGAGCTTCTCCTTTAAGAAGACATCTTCGCCTTCATACCAAGGAAAAGCCTCATGTTTGTGAAATCTGTAACAAGCCTTTCTCCCGAAGTGGTGCTTTAAAAGAACATTTGCGTGTTCATACCAAGGAAAAGCCTCACTGCTGTGAAATATGCTATAAAGCTTTCGCTCACAGAAGTACTTTAAAAAAACATTTACTTATTCATACCAAGGAAAAGCCTCATGTTTGTGAAATCTGCAACAAGCGGTTCTCTCAAAGAAGCAATTTAAGAACACATTTGCTTATTCATACCAAGGAAAAATTCATGTTTGTGAAATATGTGACAAAGCTTTCTCAAGAAGTGATACTTTAAAACAACATTTGCGTGTACATACCAAGGAAAAGCCTCACAGTTGTGAAATTTGCAACAAATCTTTCTCACAGAGGTGCACATTAAAAGAACATTTGCGTATTCATACCAAAGAAAAGCCTTATGTTTGTGAAGTGTGCAATAAAGCTTTCTCTCACAATGGATATTTGAAAACTCATTTTCGTGTTCATACCAAGGAAAAGCCACATAGTTGTGAAATATGCAACAAAGCTTTCTCCCAAAGTAGTAATTTAAAAACACATTTGCGCATTCATACCAAAGAAAAGCCTTATGTTTGTGAAGTGTGCAATAAAGCTTTCTCTCAAAATGGATATTTGAAAACTCATTTTCGTGTTCATACCAAGGAAAAGCCACATAGTTGTGAAATATGCAACAAAGCTTTCTCCCAAAGTAGTACTTTAAAAAAACATTTGCGCATTCATACCAAATAAAGGCTTCATGTTTCTGAAGTGAGCAAGAACGCTTTCTCTCACAATGGTGATTTGAAAAAACCTTTGAGTATTCCTGTCAACTGCAAAGCTTTATTTTAGGATATTCCGATCTAACAACTTTTAAAGACTGAAATTTATTAAAAATGTACGCTCTGTTTAAAGTCGAGAATGTTTATATTTTTAGAAATTTTAGATGGTCTTCATACATATATCATCAGTTTCATATTCAGAAGTTAAAGCAGGTATGCGGTAAAGCTGACAAATATATTATAATTGTATGCCATTTAATTCGTCATAACTTCAATCATGGACTTAATACTAGAAGTTAAGACTTACACTTCACATTTAGACTTAGAATTTTACAGCACTGTTAGTATTCTCATGTATAATCTAACTCTTTTTAATCCGTGAGTGTATTACTTTTGACAAAATAAATTTTATTTCTTTACTGGAAGGAACATTTCTTGTAAGTTTTTAGATCAACATTTTAGTCGCACGTTCATTTAATCCATAGATTTCGATGCAATACATGAAATATTTCTGTGTTTTACGAGTGAACTTTTAGAATATTTTGTATATTAAAAATAATGTTTTTTTGGTCCGATTTCGGTAGAATCTATTTGAAACGACATATTGGGATATTTTACACAAATAATTTTAATTCGTTTTCCGAAATTCAGTTGACGGGAAAGGATATATAATTCTCGCTATAACTTACATGTATGTATTTAAAGTGAAATATATTAAATTATAAATTTTCTTCTTGTTACATGAAAGAAATATAAATATAAGAGTAATATAGGTCTAAAACCTAAATAAAAAATAAATGTAAACTTATGTTACAGCTTGAAAAGATATATTATCAGATATTTTCTAATGCTGATATATATTTGACAAATAAAATTACTTTTCTTTTTTTCCTCTTTAAACGATCTGTTTCAGTTGTAACCACTAGGATTTCGTGGAAATTTTGAGTGGGATTTAATGTTAAAGCTTATACAATATTTTTGTTAAAATATAATAAAAATTTATTAAATTTTGCTGTGAAAATAACCTTATCTTTTTTGGTATGTGTAATCTCGATCATTTGGTTAAATCTTTTATTGAAAAATTATAACTCATTTGTTTCCTTTCTTTGAGAAAACTTTTTCAAAAAATATAGTCTTTAGAAGAATTACGGTATTAAATATCTTCGCATTCCTGACTGAGAGAATTTTAAAAGAAGAAAATAAAGAAACATGTTGATTTACTATTTTTTACAGATAACCTTCGAATAAGAAGAATGGATCATTCTTTTATTTAGGAAGTTTTCAAATTCTGTGTTCGAGAAATATCTTAGGACTTGCTTTTCGAGGAATTCGTTTTAAGTAGAAATTTAGATTTAGTTGACGAATGCATTATTTTTTTTAGGTGAACTGATTTGTTTTTCTTTCATGGAATGAATTAGGAAAATAACGCATTATTAATGGAATTAATATAATATTTATCGCTAACTTCAAAAAGGAAAA
>BMAV01001320.1:0-52403 GCA_019973955.1 Trichonephila inaurata madagascariensis | reverse complement strand
CGTCCACATTTCCTATGACGATATATTCATTGATAAACATTGACGGAAAACCTTTTCCACCTCAAATTACAATATTATTATTTTTTATTTATAACACTCTATACGGATTTTCAAATTTTTGTTTGAATTTGGAAGAGTTTTTTATTACTGCTGAACTTAAAGGGTGTGTTCAAATAAGCCCCAATCATCTACCTTAAATTTGTACACCCCTTCTTCGCATTATAATATTTTTTCCATCTTTCATGCTTACTTTCGTTTTAGTCTAGCTTCATAAAAAAAATTCTCAATATTTCTTACTGCAAATTCAGTTCCGTCTGAAATCATTACAAATTTTTTGAAATGGGGAATAACTTTCGACCAAAAAAACCGCGGGGGTTTTTTTCCCGTCGTTTAATTCACTGCCGTAGAATAGCACGTGACAATAACCAATGTTCGTGAGTGTCACGAGTTTAAATTTTGACGGACCAGTCTTTCACAAAAATTTTAATAAAAACTTGTGACGTCTCTCGCGTTCTGTTTTAACATAACTCCTACTTTTTTGAGGGCCCCGATTAATGGCAAAATTTTTTTCCCCCCAATACCAAGAAGAAAACAGGGAAAAAATGCAAATAAGATATACTTTAAAAGGATAGAGGGTTTGTGAGAAGGGACGGCAATCGTAGAATAACTTAGGGGGAACAGTTGGGAAAAAAGTGTTAGACGACCATCAAGGAAGAAGGATACGCCCATTTTCTTAATATTGTTAATTGAAGGAGAAAGTCCGGAGTATACTTATCTAAAGTAGCAGAATAGGGTGTCTTAAACCAAGAGGGGAGGGTTACTCAAAAAAGGTAATATTTTGTTTTGAAGTTAGATTGGGCAGATAATTAAATATTTTTAAGGTAAGTGATCTAGTTGGGGATCTGACTTAAATATTCAGTTTAATTTGTGGCTTATTTCACTTAAAGAAAGTTGTTTTTTAGAATTAAGAAATTTAAGTTATTCTTTAAAAAAAGTTTTGTTAAAAATTTCAAAAAGTCTCATCTTTTAGATAATCCCCTCAGCTTCGGGGTCCAAAGAATCTTTGCAGGAGGTATGTCACAATGGGCCCCCAACTATAATAATTCGTTGGTAAAAAGGGGGGTTTTATTTTACCAGAAATTTCTTTTAGGGGCAGAGAACATTAATGAATTTTTTAGGGCCATAGATAATCAAATACAGCTACTTGAAATTCCGAGTAACTTGTCATGTGCTTATTTGAAAAGTCATCTCAGGGAAGGGCTCAAGATTGGTACTCAATATTTGGATCGGTGCTAGTGCAAGATACAGCCACGGATTTGGCGCAGCTAAAGGCAGAATTGCGAAAGCTTTCGACGCAAGCAAAAATAAGAAAGAGTTAGAGGCAGGTTTTTTGCATCCCATCAGGGGAAGAAATCAGGAACCAACAAATTTTGTTTGATTTATTTAAACTTCAAAAAAAGTTGGAACTAGGATGTCGCACACGGGAATTGGTTGATCACATTTTTGTTAGGCTCGAACCACAAGTCCAGGATATGTGGAAGTTCGCAACCGCAGAACACGGTACAATTTTTGGGAAATTTTGGGCCCAAATTTGAAGAGAGTATTCTTACAAATTAAAAAGGGGTTCGCAGAATAGTGATAATGTGGAAAGGAGTCAAAACTAGCATAGGATGTCTAATTTTGATGATAATCGCAGAAACTGGAGAAATTTGAGGTTGGGCGTAGACCAAATAATGGCAGAAATGATTCTAGAGGTACTTATGAGAAAGGCCGTCAAAGTAATAGGTGGTTCGAGAGGACAAATAGAGTTCAGTATGATGATCAGAGATTCAACGAAAGGATACAATTTCGAAATGATAATTTTAGTAGAGTGGACCGTAGAAAAAAGGGGTTTCGAGTGAAAATTTCAGTCGAGGCGATAGGATGCAAAGGAACGATTGAATGTTGTGAAAGTTAATGAAGTTCATAATCCAAAGGAATCGGCAGTGGATATACCAATTAGCTTTCTCCGATATGTATATCACCCGTGGAGCTTCCCACGTTCCTATTTTTTTTAAATAACACATTTTTGAAAGCGCTATGGGACACCGGAGCAGAGAAAAACATTTATATCGGAAGAAATATATAAAAAATATTTTTTTTATAAACAAACTAAAAAATCGCGAGCCCAGATGATCACAGCACAGGGAGCGAAATGCCAAAATATAGGAATTGTAGAAATGATTATTCAAATCCGAGAATTTGAGACCTGTCGTTTCATGTGTTCACGGATTTGGAATACCCATGTATTCTTGGTGTTGATTTTATAAGTGGATCAAGGATGTTTTAGATTTTGATCGAAAATCGTTGAAAATTCCCGATTCTCAGATAAATAGGGTGGTTGAATCAGTTGAAGAGGAAAATGTTGAAATAGATTTGTCTAAGAAAAATTGGAGGATAAACAAAAACAGGAATTACAAAATTTGTTTAGTAGTTTTAAGGGATTATTCTCAGACAAACCAGGTCTTACTCATGTTTTATACCATGAAATTGACACGGGAGATAATCCACCAGTAGTTTCCAGGCTATACAGATATGACCGGCAGAAACAAGCAATAATTGATTTTCATATACAAAAAATGTTACTAGAGGAAACGATTGTTCCAATTCAATCCCCGTACGCGTCACCAGTTGTGTTATGCAAGAAAATAATGGGTTACCACCGGATAATCCAGAAGCATATAGATTTGCGGTAGACTATAGAAAACTAAATTCGATCACAAAGTATCCGCGATACCCTTTACCGTTAATAGATGATTTAATAACGAACATACCCTATACGACAATAATGTCATCTTTTGATCTAAGAAGTGGGTACTTTCAAATGGCAGTAAACCCCAGTGATATTGTTAAGACCGCATTCGTAGTAAAAAGTGGCACTTATGCTTTCAGGCGGATGCCATTGCGCTTATCTGGTGCATCTCCCAATTTTAAAAGGGCAATTGACCTAATCCTGAAACCGGTGATAGGGAAGTTTGTGAGTGTTTATATGGACGATGTAATTATTACATCTAAATCGTTCATTCACCATGTTGAGCATTTAAGGAAGGTTTTTTCGTTGTTGCAAGATGCAGGATTGTGACATTAAATAAAGATAAATGTAAATTTGGGTGCGATGAATTGAGGTATTTAGGATTAATTATTAGTAAGAAAGGAATCAAAACGGATGAGACAAAGGTTCGAGCCATACTAGAGATGAAACCACCCCGTAACTCAAAGGAGGTGTCCAAGTTTTTGGGTATGTCCCAGTGGTACGCGAAATTTATTAAAAATTATGCTGATCTTTGTGAGCCCCTTTATAATCTTAAACGAAAATTAAAAAAATTCGTCTGGTCCACTGATGCACAGAAGGCATTCGACGCGGTCAAGGCGGCCATAACAAAAGCGCCAGTTTTAAAATTGCCCAACTTTCAAAAGCCCTTGAGTTATTTAAAGATGCCAGTTCAAACGGTTTGGGAGCAGTGCTTAATCAGAAACAAAGACCCGTTATATTTGCTTCACGTACTCTGAACAACTCAGAGAGGAATTATACGGTAACCGAAAGAGAATGTCTGGCAGTATTATGGGCGTTGAACAAATTCCGAACATATTTAGGAGCGATGCCAATTAAAGTTATTACAGATCACGCTGCCTTAACACGTCTAACGCATGGAAAAAATTTGTCGAGTAAGATGATCAGATGGGCACTCAAATTAGCGGAATTTAATGTAGAATGGGAACATAGACCTGGAACTCAAAGTGCGGTGGCGGATATACTATCAAGAAACCCTGTGGAAAATAAAAGGGGAGAAAAGATTTAAATTTGTGCAATAATCAGAGATTTAGTACTTACGTCGCGAAAACAGTTAATAACAGAAAAAAGGATGCCCCGAAATGGGTCATATCATACATATTTAGAAACCCCGGGAAAATAACTCTGTTAATGGCGATATGGAAATTGGGCCCTTTACTTCGGTTTAATAGAAGGCTGGTTGTTTTTTGCGAAACATAATGGTGTATAGGTGAAATGCGTGATACATTCCCAAAATCTTTGAAACAGCCTCTTACACGAATTTCACTACAAAAACCAATCGCAGGTCATCTAGGCAGATTTAAAAATGATCATAAAAAATTTGGGCGTTTTTTATTTCCCGTATATGAGAAAATTTTTGATCAAAATGTCTCTACATATATGTGCCAAGTTAATAATTATAAAAAAGTGTTACCAGCTGGTCGATTAAACCGATTGTATCAAATCATCCAAATGAGATAGTTTCGTTAGATTTGTTAGACCCGTATCCCATATCGAGAATAAGACGTAATCGATATGTTTTAGTAAATTTCTGATCATTTCAGCAAATGGGTGAAATTTTATTTAAAAAAACCCGGGGTTTAATAGAGGATATTTTTGATAATTTTATATCGCGTTTTGGAGCCCAATAAAATTAATAAGTGATAACGGTCCCCAATTTATATCCGAAATTTTTGAAATGTTGGACATAGCCATCCGGATGACTATTCTTTCCCGTTCCCGGTGTGAGGTGTGGATTATAAAAATGATGAGACATGTAGTTTTTAATACAACTTTTATTAAAAATAACATATTATTTAATTCTAATTTGACAACTTTATTTAAAGTGGGGTTAACACCAATTAAACCTTTATTTAAGTCAGATCACGCAATAGATCCTTTAATTTATATGATAAAAATCCGATTCAACAACTACCTATATCAAATATTCCCTTTTTTGCAGACTCCTTCCTTCACCAAAGAAGATATCTATAAATTCCTTTATTAGACGATTCCCAAATTTTTATATAGGGCTTTATTCCTTCCCAAAAATATCGGACTGCTAACTCTTGATCTGCAAGATTCCACACTAAGTTTTTCTAAACCCTTTGCGCTATATCTTTATCAAAGCTTTTTTCCTTTTTTAAAATATATCTCATTTCATATTTATCCCTTTTTCTTTTGGTATTGGGGTTTGGGAAAAATTTTTTCCATTAATCGTGGCGTCAAAGAACATAGGAGTTATGTTAGCAGAAGACGCGAAGAGTCAAATTAAGGAAAAAGGATAACTTAAGGTTTCTAAGGCCAAAAAAGGCAAAAAAAAAACAATTTTTGCTGATTTTTAAATTAATTAATTCAAACAAAAATTCCAATTTACTGATTTTTTTTATTCTACGTAATAAACAAGGAAAAATCCCCTGGGGAATTATTTTGGGGGAAAAATTTTACCCCCTTTTTAAAAAAAAATTAAAATATTTTTAAATAATTAAATTAAAAAAAAAAAATATTTGTGGCAGACAAGTACAAAACTAAGCGGAAGGTTGAAGATATTATAATCAGGGCGGGTATCTTAATAAAATTTGGTCTTATTAAAACCCCCCTTTTTTAATTTAACAATAAAATCTTTCCAAATTTCAAAATTTGAAGGTCCTATAAGGTATTGAAGTAAAATAAAAATAATAGTAATAGGAACAAAAAATTAACTTTAAAGTTATCAAATAAAATATATCTCAAGGAAATTGCGATCGAGTTAAGGACAAATTTGGATAATTGTTCCCAGGGAAAAAACGAAAGTTCAAAATTACATCAAAGTCAAACGAACGCAAAAAGGGGAAAAAATTCCGAAGTGAAGCGTGAGTTGGGAAAAGGGGATAAATCTCAAATCAAAACAATCTAAGAAAAACACGGTGGGGCCGTAAGCGCCGTCACTTATCAGATCGCTGCCGGGTCTTTTTCAAATGAAACAAAAATAAAAAAAAAAACGGCTAGATAAAAAGGGAAATTAAAAAAGGGCGTATGGATCCCGGGGGAAATGGGCCCAAAAGAAAAGGGGAGAAAAATGGGGGAATAGCATTAACAAGAGACCATTGTCATCCAGTAAAATTTTTTATAAGTAGGAAGAAAAAACAAGGCGGGAGACAACTGGGGTTCAAGATGGACGAGATAGATCTGCGCCCACGCCAAAGAAAAATCAAGGGGTCCCCCCCCACAAAGGGAAACAAACAGGACAAGCAAGGAAAAACCAAAGGGGGACCAACCCTACAGCAGGCAACTTCAAAAAATTTCCCGTGCAGCCGAGGAATGAGGGGAAAAGAACAGTGGTAGCCCCCTCATGATTGGACGTCATGGTGAGGGGGCTGAATATAAAAATCAGGTTGTATTGTTTCATTTTTATTTTTCTTTTTCCCAAAAAGTGGTCGGAAGAATTTTGCAAAAAAAGGGAAATCTCGGGGGGTGTTTTGGGTTTTAATCCCAAACAAAAGTTGACACTACAATGAGTGTATATTTTTTTGAACTTTTTACTTGGGAAAATTTTTTTTTTCTCTAGTGTTGGAGAAAACAACTGAAATTATGCATTTGTTTACTTCGATGTATGACTTCGTGAATGCGAAAATTTCCTTTGGTTATTTTTTTTAATGATGTATTAAAAAAATGTTTGTAATTGTATAATGTGTATGTATATATATTTTGTTGTATTGTTCCGTTTTAAAGGGGCATCGGGTTGGGAAACGCGGCGTAGGGGGGGCACTAACAAAAATTTTACCCTGCGCGGCTCATTGGGAGTTTGACGGAGCCAGATGCGGGAGGGAAAAATGAAAGTTTATTGTAATTTTACAAATGATATATAATGCAAAAAAATTGTAAACTTATTGGTATTATGAAAAAAATATAAAATTTGGCAAAGTAATTTAAAAAGATTTTTTTCATTTCAGGGTGACAGCCTTTTTTCCAAAAACTGATATGTAGCCTCAACTTGGAGCAGTGGAACCAATCTCCAAGCTCATAAATGAATATTTGTCCTGATGCAAAGTTTGGGTCTGCTTACCCTGGAAGAAATGCACGTAAAAATTTAAGTGTATAGAACATTTAAGTAACGTTAAATATATAGAGTTGAGTACATGTGTAAAAGTGAGAATATACCATGATTAAAAAGCCAAATGGTTAATGTTGGCCTAGATAATGGAGTAAAATTTATTGTGTGTCTGTCAAGAGTTTAAATTTAAGTTAAATATTAAATTTAATTCTAAGATGAATAATGAAAATTACAGTTAAGTTAAATATTGAAATTTAGAAGTTAAAATGAGGATTCAAGGTTAAAAATTTAAATAAAAAATTTTGAAAGGGGGGAGATTCAGAAATAAAAAATTTTGGCACGTAATTTATTAAAGGGGGCTTTTAGAACCCTGAATAAATCACGTTTTTTTTCTTGGAGGTGTTTGTGACATTTCTCGCGTTCTTTTTAAATAACCCTACTTTTTTTTGACGGCCCCGATTAATGGAAAAATTTTTCCCAAACCCCAAAACCAAAAGTAAAAAGGCAAAAATGCAAATAAGATAACCTTTAAAAAAAGGGTAGAAAAATTTAGTGAGCAAAAAGGTTTTAATTTAAAAAAGCTTGGGTTTAAAAAGTAGAAGTGTAACGGGGGACCTTTCCCAGGGGAAACACGGAGACGCCCCCCCCAAAACCCCATACAAGGAAACCCTACTATTGCACTTGAGCTCATCAGTCTACCTGAAGGTAACTGTATCGTTGAGTCTTCAACCAAGGTAGGCAGATTATATACTGAACGTTAGTAAATTATTGGGAAACGAGATTAGGTGGATCCCAATTAGTTATATTGATAATGATCTAATTGCCGGGTCTGGGGTTAGTTTTAAAACGGCGGGACTTTTGGGTTTTTTCTCACTTTAATATAAGTTTGTGTTTGTTATCTAAGTAAATTTTAAATTAGATTCTTAATAAAAGTCATATTAAGAATTACAGAATGTTTTCATATATCCTTCCCAGATAATCCCACACCTCTAACTTGGGGAAAACCCCCAAAACATTTGGGTATCAACAGATGGCCATGTCACAAAAAAATAAAAAGGGGGCCCTATGGATCGGGGGGAAGTGGACCACAGAGAAAGGTGGCAGAAAAGTAGACCCAATAACATTAATAAAAGACCATTGTCATCCTGTAATATTTATATAAGTAGGAAGAAGAACAAGAAGGGAAAAAAAATGGAGTTCAAAAAATGGGAAAAACGACCTGCGCCCACGCCAGAAAAAAGGATCGGAGCCCCGACCGGCCAAGGAAGCAACAAACCAAGCAAGGAAAAAGCCGAAAAAGGGAGACTCGCCCACACAGGCAAATAAAAATCCAGGCAGCCGAGGAATGAAAAGGGGAAAGAACAGTTAGCCCCTTTTCATTGAGGTATGGTGGGGACTGAATAAAAAAACGGTTGTATTTTTCTTTTTTATGTTCTTCCAACAATTTGTCGGAAGTTATTGCAAAAAAAGGGAAGTCTCGGGGTTTTTAAAAAGTTATAATAAACAAAAGTTGACACTCAATGAGTGTATTTTTTTGAACTTTGACTTGAAAAATTTTTTTTTTCTCTTTTTTGTTGGAGAAAACAACTGAAATTATGCATTTGTTTACTTCGATGTATGACTTCGTGAGATCACAATTCCTTTGGTTATTTTTTTTAATGATTTATTAAAAAATGTTTGAAATTAAAATAATTTATTATATATATGTTGTTGTATTTTCCGTATTAAGGTGCATCGGGTTCAGGGAAACGCGGCGTAGTCGGGGGCACTAACAATAATTTTAAAAGGCTGCGCGGCTCATTGGGAGTTTGACGGAGCCAGATGCGGGGTGGAAATGAAAGTTTATTGAATTTACAAATGATATTTGTCCTGATGCAAATTTTTGGGCCTGCCCCGGGAAGAAATGCACGTAAAAAATTTAAGTGTATAGAACATTTAAGAACGTTAAAATATAGAGTTGAGTACATGTGTAAAAGTGAGAATATACCATGTTTAAAAAAACCCAAAATGGTTAATGTTGGCCTAGATAATGGAGTAAAATTTATTGTGTGTCTGTCAAGGTTTAAATTTGTTAAATATTAAATTTAATTCTAAGATGAATAATGAAAATAAAAAAGTTAAATATTGGAAATTATAAAAGAAAATGAGGATTAAAGGAAAAATTTAAACAAAACTTAAAAAGGGGAGGAGTTTCCAGAAAAAAAATTTAGGCACGTAATTTATTAAGGGTGCTGAAAGCCTTAAATAAATCAC
Source organism: Trichonephila inaurata madagascariensis (assembly GCA_019973955.1). Classification (NCBI taxonomy): domain Eukaryota; kingdom Metazoa; phylum Arthropoda; class Arachnida; order Araneae; family Nephilidae; genus Trichonephila; species Trichonephila inaurata. The sequence continues at coordinate 43,308 of BMAV01001320.1, read as the reverse complement.
TTTTTCTTCTTGGGGGGTTGTAAATCTCAAGGTTCTTCCTCTAACAAACCTCTATGTTCTTTGACGGCCACGATTAATAAAAAAAAATTTTTCAAACCCCAAATCCAAGAAGTGAAACAACCCATAGATGCAAATAAGTTTTGGACGTCTCTCCGTCCTTCTCCCTAACATAACCCCTTTGTTTTTTGACGGCCACGAAAGGTAAAACCTTTCCAACCCAATACCAAGAAGAAAAAACGAATGTAAAATGTAAATGAGATATATTTTTAAAAGGATAGAAGTTTTTGATGATAAGATAAGCGCGGAAAGGGTATAGAGATAGCTTAGTGTGGAATTTTTCGGATCAAGAGTTAGCAGTCCGATAGCTTTGGAAGGAATAGAAGTCCAATAAAAAAGAAGTTGGAATCGTCTTATATAAAGTGAATTTATAGATATCCCCAATAGGTGAAGGGGAGATCTGAAAAAGGAAATTTTGGTATAGGTAGTTAAATGAACCCCGGTTTATTTATTATAATTAAGATAAAGGATCTTTTGCGTGATCGGGACTTAAATAAAAGGGTTTTTAAAGGGGGTTAACCCCATTTTAAATAAAGTTGTCAAATTAGAATTAAGTAATATAAGTTATTCTTAATAAAAGTTGTTTTAAAGAACTACTATGTCTCATCATTTTGATAATCCCACACCCTCTAGCTTACCGGAAACCCGGAAACGACATAGTCATCACGGGGATGGCTATGTCCAAGGGGCCCGAACGTGTATAATTCGGGGTTTTTAGGTAATGTAGGGGGAAGTACTGTTCTATCTGAAATGTACTTTTCAGGGTCAGAAAACATTGCAGAGTTTATCGAATCTAAAAGGGGGAAATAACATACAGTTACTTGAAATCCCAATAAGTCATGTGCTTATTTAAAAAAGTCATCTCGGGGGAAGGGGGCTCAAGATTGGTTTTTGATTTTTGGGATCGTTGTTGGTGCAAAAAAACAGCCACGGATTTCGCGCAGCTCAAGGCTGAATTAGCGAAATTTTTCCCGAGGTCAAAAATAAGAAAGAATTGCAAACGAAATTTAGGGCCCCCAAACAGGGAAGAAATCAGGAACCATCTGATTTTGTTTATCAATTATTAAAAATAGAAAGAAGTTTAGAGTTAGGAATGTCCCAAGCAGATTTAGTGGATCATATTTTATTCGACCCCGAACCACAGATCCAAGATTATGTGGAAGTGGGGAAACCACAAAACACGATACAATTTTTTAAGGGAAGTCTTGGCTAAATTCGAAGAGAAAATATTTTTTGAAAATTTAAAAAGGGGGTTCCCCCCAGAACGATAATATAGAAAGACGAGGTCAAAATGCGCATAGGATACCAAATTTTTTGATGCTAATGGTAGAAACTGGGGGGAATTCGGGAAAAATAAGACGTGCCCAAATAACAGTAAAAATTTTTTTACGAGAATAGCCGTCAAAGTAATAGGGGGTTCGGGGAGGAATAGGTTTCAGAATAATGACCCAGAGATTAAAACAAACAGGGGTTTTCTCATTTCGAAATGAGCGAAATGATAATTTTAATAGGGACCGTAGAAATAGGGGTTCAGTGAAAATTTCCCAAAACCCAGGCGATAGGACCAAAAGGGGGCGATTAAATATTGTAAAAGGGTTTAAAGATCAACCTCAAGGGGTTTTCCCACAAAAAACAATTTGGCTTTTTTCCGATATTATATCACCCGTAGAACTTCCACACGTTCCTATTTTTTTTAAATAAAACACATTTTTTAAAGCGCTATGGGGCACCGGAGCAGATAAATCATTTATTCGGAAGAAGTATATAGAAAATATTTTTTCTATAAGCAAAAAAAAATCAATGAGCCCAGGTAAAAAAACAGCACAGGGGGGGCGGGAAAAACCAAAACATGGGGATCGTAGAATTTAATATTCGCATCAGACAATTGAAAAAAAATTGGTCATTTCAAAGTGTTGAAGGTTTAGAATAAACCCCTGTATTCTCATTGATTTTATAATGGGTCAAAGATAGTTTGGAATTTTTTATCAAAAAACGTTGAAAATTCCCGATTCTCAAAAAAAAAGGTGGTTTGGGCCCCAAATTAAAAAAGGGAAAAAATTGAGATAGATTTATCAAGACAAAAAATTTGGGGGTGGAGAAAAAAAAAACTACAAAAAATTTTTTTAGTAGTTTTAAAAAGGGGTTATTTCAGACAAACCAGGTCTTACTCATGTTTTTTTACCATGAAATTGACACGGGGGGATAACCCAACCCGTAGCTTAAAGGGCCCTATAGGTATGACCCCCTAAGCAACAAAATAGATTTTCACATACAAAAATGTTACAAGAGGAAACGATTGTTCCAATTCAATCCCCATACGCGTCACCTGTTGTGTTATGCAAAGAAAAATAATGGGTTACCACCGGATAACCGGGCATTATAGATTTGCAGTAGACTATAGAAAAATTAAATTGATCACAAAATATCCGGATTTCCCTTTTTCCGTTAATAGATGATTTATTAACGAACATACCCTTACAACAATAATGTCATCTCTTTATCTAAGAAGTGGGTACTTTCAAATTGCAGTAAACCCCCGTGAATTTAAAATTAAGACCGCATTCGTAGTGAAAAATGGCACTTATGCTTTCCGGCGGATGCCATTCGGTTTTCAGGAGCAGCCCCAATTTTTAAAAAAGGGAATTGACATAATCCTAAAAAACCCGGGGATAGGGAAATTTGTGAGTGTTTTATATGGACGATTAAAAACGCATTCCATCATTCACTCTTAATTTTTTAAAAATTTAAGGGAAGTTTTTCGTTGTTAAAGGATGCGGGGTTGACATTAAATAAGGGGAAAAGTGTAAATTTGGGTGCGATGAATTGAAATATTTGGGATTAATTATTATAAAAAAAATTAAAAAACGGATGAGACAAAGGTTAGAGCTATCAAGAGTGAAACCCCCCCGAACTCAAAAGAGGTGCCCGTTTTAGGTTTTCCCAGTGGTACCGAAATTTATTAAAAATTATGCGGATATTTGTGAGCCATTTTATAATTTTAAAACGAAAATTTAAAAATTTGTTGGTCCAATGAAGCACAAAAGGCATTCGCAGAGGTCAAGGAGGCGGTAACAAAGCGCCAGTTTTAAAATTCCAAACTTTCAGGAGCCATTCGAGTTATTTACAGATGCCGTTGTTTTGTTTAGGAGCAGTATTAACCAACAAAAGCCCTGTGGTATTTGGTCACGTACACTGAACAAGCAGAGAGGAATTATACAGTAACCGAAAGAGAATGTCTAGCAGTAGTATGGGCGTTAAAAAATTTAGAACATATTTGGGAATATTACCCATTAGGGTAATAAGGGATCACGCCGCATTAACACGCCTAACACATGGCAAAATTTGTCGAGTGGGATGATTAGATGGGCACTCATGTTAGCAGAATTCAATATAGAATGGAACATAGAGGGGGAACTAAAAATGCAGTGGCTGACATTCTTTCAAGGAATCCCGTGAAAAGTTTTTTGGAGAAAAAATTTAAATGTCCTAATCGGGGGATTTAGTATTTATTTGCGGAACAATTAATAACAGAACAAAAAAAATACCCAATTAGGTCATATCTATAGATATTTAGAAAACCCCGGAAGATTGGTTAATGCAACGATAGGGAAATTTGGCCCCAGTTTTCCCGTTTAATTGAAGGATTTTTTTTTATGCGAAACCGCAACGTCATTAGGTGAAATGCGTGTATACATTCCAAAATCTTTTAAAGGGAAAGAAATAATGAGAGAATTTCATGACAAGCCAAATTTCTGGACACTTAGGCAGATTTAAAACGTATCAAAAATTCGGGACGTTTTTATTTCCCGTACATGAGAAAAAATTATTGATCAATATGTCTCTACATGCCATATGGCCCAAGTTAATAACTATAAAAACGCGTTACCAGCTGGTCGATTAAATCCAATTATATCAAATTATCCGAATGAGATAGTGACGTTAGATTTATTAGGCCCGTATCCTATATCGAGAATAAGACGTAACCGCTATTTTTAGTAATAACCGATCATTTCAGCAAATGGGCTGAAATTATACCTCTTAAAAGGCCTCATCTCGTATAATAGCGGACATTTTTTGATAACTTTATATCGCGTTATGGGCTCAATAAAATTAATAAGTGATAATGGTCCCAATTTATATCCGAAATTTTTGAGCACTTAAGTGAAAGATTAGGCATAAGGCATGTGAAGACTGTTGCATATCGACCACAAGCAAATCGGACTGAAAGAGTTAATCGAGATATAGTGCAAATGATTGCAAATTATGTTAATGATCAACACGATACTTGGGATCAATTCTTACGTGAGTTTGCTTACGCTATTCGTACGGCGGTGAATGAAACAACGGGAAAAACACCTGCTGAATTATTTTTAGGTCGAAAATTGATTACACCATTTCAAAAACTAGTTATGATCTCGGAAAGTTCAAAATTCAAAATATTGAAAAAAGCTTTAAGGAAGCTAGACTAAGTACGAAAATTAAACAGGAAAGGTGGGAAAAATATTATAATAGACGTAGAAAAGACATAAAAATAAAGGTAAATGATTGGGTCTTATTAGAAACACACCCTGTAAGTTCAGCAGCCAACAAAGTATGTGCTAAATTTAAACAAAAATTTGAGGGACCTTATAGAGTCTTAGAAGTTAAAAATTATAATAATATTGTAATATGGAAATCAGGAAAAAGATTAACAGTTAACGTAGATCAAATAAGAATATATCGTCATAGGAAATGTGACGAGGTCGAATTAGGAACAGGTATCCCAAATAGTATAAGATCAAGTCAGGAAACTCGTACTTCGGAAAAAGTACATCAACGATTAAAGGAGTCACAATATGGGAAAGAAAAATCTGTGGTGAAACGTAAGTTAGAGGCAAAAGGGATTGGTAACCAATCAAATCAATATAAAAATACAGAGAGGACCCATAAAAACAAATCACTGGTCAGATCGCTTCCTAGTTCATTTGGGAATGAAAGTAAAAACAAAAGGATAAGGAATAATAGGGGTATTAAAAGATCAGCAATGTCAGGGGCAAGTGGACCACAAAGAAAGTGGCAAAGAAAGGGACACAATAATATAAATAAAAGACAAATGTCATCCAGTACTATTTCTAGAGATAGAAAGAAAAGCAGAAGAGAATCAACTGAAGTTCCATATGAAAAGAACTACAACCTAAGGCCACGACGGAGAACAGAAAAAGAACCCCGACCAGCCAAGGAGACAACAGGGAAGTCAAGGAAGGGACGACAAGGAGATTACAAGCCCTACAACAAGCAAAACAAGAAATTCCAGTACAACCGAGGAAAGAAGAGTGGTAGCACCTCATCGTTGGATGTTATGGTTGGAGAACACATATAAAATCAGGTTGTATTGTTTCATTTTTTATGATCTTCCAACAAGTGGTCGGAAGAATTATTGCAAAGAAGGAAGTCTCGGGCGGTGCTTAAAAGTTATAAGCCAAGTCAAACACTACAATGAGTGTTTATTTAATTTTGGAACTTTTGACTTGTTAAAAATTTTTTCTGGAGAAAACATTTGTAATCGCACATTTGTTTGCTTCGATGTATGACTTCGTGAGATGCGAAAATTCCTTTGGTTATTTGTTATAATAGTTTATTGAAAAATGTTTGTATTTGTATAATATGTATATATATATATATGTTGTTGTATTGTTACGTATTATGAGGCATCTGGTTCAGGGAAACGCGGCGTAGTCAGGGCACTAACAATAATAATAACGGCGCTGCGCGGCTCATTGGGAGTTTTTTGGAACCAGATGTGGGGATGGAGATGAAAATTTATTGTGATATACAAATAATATATAATGAATAATTGTGAAATTAATTGATATTATGGAAACAATGACTCAAAAAGTTTTCATTTCAGGGAGACTGACCCTGAAAATTATAACTTCAACAAGAAAGGGAGCGGAAATTCCAGCTCCATATGCAGTGTTGAAAAAGATGCAAAGATTGGGTCTGCGCACCCAGAATATTTTTTTTAGAAAATTTAAGTGTATAGTTATTTTAAGTAATTGGATGTTAAAAGTGAGAGTGGGCATAAATTAAACAGTAATTATTAATGTTGGCCTAGTTATTGGAGTAAAATTTATTGTCACGAGTTTAAATTTAAATTGAATATTAAATTTAATTCTAAGATGAGTAATGAAAATTAAAGTCAAGATAAATATTGGAAATTATAAAAGTTAAAATGAGGATTTAAGATTAAAATTTAAATAAAACTCAGAAAGCGAAGAAATTTAGAAATAGAGATTTAGACACGTAATTTATTAAGGGCATTGAGAACCCTTAAGTAAATCACGTTTTTCTTCTTGGAGGGGGTTGTGACGTCTCTCGCGTCCTTCTGCTAACATAACTCCTATGTTCTTTGACGGCCACGATTAATGGCAAAACCTTTCCAACCCAATACCAAGAAGATAAACGAATGTAACATGTAAATGAGATATACTTTAAAAGGATAGAAGCTTTGATGATAAGATATAGCGCGGCAAGTATAGAGATAGCTTAGTGTGGAATCTTTCAGATCAAGAGTTAGCAGTCCGATAGCTTTGGAAGGAATAGAAGTCCAATATAAAGAAGTTGGAATCGTCGTATATAAAGTGAATTTATAGATATCTCTCAATAGGTGAGGGAAGGAGATCTGCAAAAGGTAATATTTGGTATAGGTAGTTAAATGAATCGGTTTATTTATTATAATTAAGATAAAGGATCTAGTTGCGTGATCTGACTTAAATACAAGGTTTATGGTGTAACTCTCACTTTAAATAAAAGTTGTCAAATTAGAATTAAGTAATATAAGTTATTCTTAATAAAAGTTGTATTAAGAACTACTATGTCTCATCATTTTGATAATCCCACACCTCTAGCTTACGCGGAACCGGAACGACATAGTCATCACAGGATGGCTATGTCACAAGATAACCTTTAAAATGATAGAAAGTTTAGTGAGCATTGATGGCAATTTAGAGAAAGTTCTGTTTGGAAAAGATAGAAGTGTAATTTGACGGCCTACCAAAGAATCACGGATATCTAGCCGTTACTACAATCTGCATACTATTGCACGCGAGCCCAACAGCCTATCTGAAAGTGATTGAACCGTTGAGTATTCAACCAAGGTAGGATGATTATATTCTGAACGCTAGTATATTATTGAGACGAGATTAGGCGGATCTAATATATTTATATTGATAAGTGATCTAATTGCGCGATCGGAGTTAGTTAAAACTGCGTACTTTGGTTTATTCTCACTTAATATGTTTGTTCGATATCTAAGTAATTTAAGTTAAATTTTAAATAAAAGTCATATTAAGAATTATAGAATGTCTCATATCATTCTGAGAATCCCACACCTCTAACTTACGTTGAAACCCCACGAATTAGCTATCGAGTGATGGCCATGTCGCAATCCAAAATACTTCAATTCTTCGCACCCAAATTTACATTTATCTTTATTTAATGTCACACACACAATCCTGCATCTCGCAACAACGAAAAAACTTTCCTTAAATGCTCAAAATGATGAGTGAACGATGGAGATGTGATAATCACATCATCCATATAGACACTCACAAACTTTCCTATCACCGGTTTCAGGATTAGGTCAATTGCCTTTTGAAAATTGGGAGCTGCTCCTGATAAGCCGAATGGCATCCGCCGGAAAGCATAAGTGCCACTTTTCACTACGAATGCGGTCTTAACTTTATCACTGGGGTTTACTGCAATTTGAAAGTACCCACTTCTTAGATCAAGAGATGACATTATTGTTGTATAGGGTATGTTCGTTATTAAATCATCTATTAACGGTAAAGGGTATCGCGGATACTTTGTGATCGAATTTAGTTTCCTATAGTCTACCGCAAATCTATATGCTTCTGGATTATCCGGTGGTAACCCATTATTTTTCTTGCATAACACAACTGGTGACGCGTACGGGGATTGAATTGGAACAATCGTTTCTTCTCGTAACATTTTTTGTATATGAAAATCAATTATCGCTTGCTTTTGCCGGTCATATCTGTACGGCCTGGAAACTACTGGTGGATTATCTCCCGTATCAATTTCATGGTATAAAACATGAGTAAGACCTGGTTTGTCTGAGAATAATCCCTTAAAACTACTAAACAAATTTTGTAATTCCTGTTTTTGTTTATCCTCCAATTTTGTCTTAGACAAATCTATTTCAACATTTTCCTCTTCAACTGATTCAACCACCCTATCTATCTGCGAATCGGGAATCTTCAACGATTTTCGATCAAAGTCTAAAACAATCTTTGATCCACTTATAAAATCAACACCAAGAATACATGGGTATTCCAAATCCGTCAACACATGAAACAACCAAGGTTTTTCAAATTTCTGGATACGAATAATCAATTCTACAATTAATATATTTTGGCATTTCGCTCCCTGTGCTGTGATCATCTGGGCTCGCGATTTTTTAGTTTGTTTATAAAAAAAATATTTTTTATATATTTCTTCCGATATAAATGATTTCTCTGCTCCGGTGTCCCATAGCGCTTTCAAAAATGTTTTATTTAATAAAATAGGAACGTGGGGAAGCTCCACGGGTGATATACATATCGGAGAAAGCTTAATTGGTATATCCACTGCCGATTCCTTTGGATTATGAACTTCATTAACTTTCACAACATTCAATCGTTCTCTTTGCATCCTATCGCCTCGACTGAAATTTTCAATCGAACCCTTATTTCTACGGTCCACTCTACTAAAATTATCATTTCGAAATTCGTATCCCCTTTCGTTGAATCTCTGATCATCATTCTGAAATCTATTTGTCCTCTCGAACCACCTATTACTTTGACGGCTATTCTCATAAGTATCTCTATAATCATTTCTGCCATTATTTGGTCTACGCCCAACCTCAGAATTTCTCCAGTTTCTGCGATTATCATCAAAATTAGACATCCTATGCTAGTTTTGACTCCCTCTTTCCACATTATCACTATTCTGCGAACCCCTTTTTAATTTGTAAGAATACCTCTCTTCAAATTTAGCCAATATTTCCAAAAGTTGTACCGTGTTCTGCGGATTGCGAACTTCCACATAGTCCTGGACTTGTGGTTCGAGCCTAACAAAAATGTGATCAACCAATTCTGTGTGCGACATCCCTAGTTCCAACTTTTTATGAAGTTTAAGTAAATCGTAAACAAAATTTGTTGGTTCCTGATTTCTTCTCTGATGGGATGCAAAAAACCTCGCCTCTAACTCTTTCTTATTTTTGCTTGCGGGGAAAGTTTTCGCAATTCTGCCTTTAGCTGCGCGAAATCCGTGGCTGTATCTTGCACTAGCACTGATCCAAATATTGAGTACCAATCTTGAGCCCTTCCCCTGAGATGACTTTTCAAATAAGCACATGACAAATTACTCAGAATTTCAAGTAGCTGTATTTGATTATCTATGACCTCTAAGAATTCATTAATGATTTCTGACCCTGAAAAGCACATTTCTGGTAAAATACCAAACCCTCCTGAATTACCTAACCCAGAGTCATATAAATTATAACGGTTCGGGCGGCATTGCGACATGGTCGATCTTCGATGACCATATCGTTGGGTTTCAGCGTAAGTTAGAGGTGTGAGATTCTCGAAATGATGAGACATTTTAGAATTCTTAATATGACTTTTATTAAGAATTTAACTTAGATTACTTAGATATCGAAAAAATTATATTAAGTGAGAAAAAACCCAAAACATGTAGTTTTAAATTAACACAGACCCGGCAATTAGATCACTTATCAATAAAATTATATAAAATCCGCCTATCCTATCCTTCCTATTGGTTAATACGCAACGCCCAATCACTTAAGATATTTTCTAATTTGGGCGTACAATGATATGTACCTTATGAATGGCTAGATCTTCGTGATTCTTAGGTAAGCCGTCAATTTCATTTCTATTTCTCTGAACTGAACTTTTTTAAATTGCCATCGCGCTCACTAAAACTTCTGTCCTTTTAAAGGTTATCTTATTTAATCTACCCTTCGTTTCATTTTTGGATTTGGGTTGGAAAAATTTGCCAAATCGTGGGTCAAAGAACACAAAGCATGCCAATTTTAAAAAAAAAAAAAAAGAAAAAGTCTGTGGGGGGGGGTGGGGAACTGGGCACTTTACTAACAAAGGAGATTTCGGGTTAAACCAAAGTATTAGAAGAGAGAAACCCTGCACAGGACTGATTTAAAACTGGTCACGGACAAAAAAGGGGGAAAAAAATTTGGGGGAGAAACGATTACTTTCCCCCTTCACCTGTTTAACAAAGTTGAGGATATTCCATGTAATTATATTCATTACCGGGATAAATTGACTGGATTTTCTGAAAAAAAGGTTAATCAGGATTTCTTTTCAAGCAAAAAAAAAAAAAAGGTAGAATTTGTTTTATTCTTATCATTAAATTTTTTATTTTTGAGTCTTGAGAAACCGATATAATAAACTGCCCATATATGCCAACACCCTTTGATTATTTGAAAAAAAGATATTTTGTTTTATAAGAAAATAGTGCTTAAATGTAAAATTAGTGTTTTGTTTATTCTTAAATTTTAATTAACTGAAAATTTTATTAAAAAACTAACCAAAGCTGACAATTTCAAAATAATTGTTATTTGTGTACCAAATTTTTCCCTCTAAAAAACCCGGGGCAGCTGTACGTTTCTGTTTTTCTTTTTCCCAAAAAGGAACAGTTGTTACAAATTGGGAAAAGGAAAATTTAGGATTTTAAAAATACAAAAAAGTGTAGTGTGCTTTAAAACATTTCCTGAATCTTTCTTTTTGGAAAAGATAAATTACAGACAAGCTGGATTGTTGTAGAAATACCTAGAGGTATCCAAAATTTCAGAGAATGCATACCGGGGATTTTCCTGGTTGTCCACCCCACTTGAATGAAAAATTAAAGAACGCTCGGTGACAATTCAACGAAAGGAAAAAATGAAACAATTAGACGAACAACTTTTTTTAAATTTCATTAAGAAAGACGAAATTCCAGTTTTAAATTTTTTTTAAAAGAAAATCTGCAAATCGAGAAAACCCCATATCGATTTCTTATCTAAAACAATGTTCTAAAACATGATTGTGGTTGCATAACATTTTTTTTTATGAATTGCGAAAATTTCCTTCCTTTTTAAAATCCTGAAAATAAATACAGATTTTCTATTGTTTTATTTAATAATAATGGGAATTAAATATACCTTCTTTGAAAAATTTTAATAATCCTCCTGGGTTACATTTTCAGGAATTGTTAAATATTTTTAATACAGAAAATGTCTTTGAAGAAATCTCTTCCTTTAATTTGTTCTCATCATGTTAGGGCTATTCAATCATGCAAAAAGTATTTGAAAACTGAAATGCGAAAATTTCGGGAGAAAATTTTTTTTTAGGCAAATGAAATTATTAAATTTGAATAAAAATACCGTTATAGAAAAAAATTTTAATTTTTTTTTTCTGCATGTACATTAAATCTACCACATGTTATTCTTGTAAAGAAAAAGGGGAATAAAATTTTCCCAAAGGGGAGACAATTACAGAGAGTTACATTGGATTAAATGTTACCCAGGTTTGTCAACCGGCTAATGAAAATTATCTACGAGGTAGGGTAAAGAACTGGACCAGGAGAAACAGGTAATATTCAAATTGATAAAATTTTTCATCAAATCAGCGTTTTCATAAAAATTTAATAAAAAATTGTTTTTACTGAAAAAGGAAAAGCTACTACGATTAAATTTTTTTTTATACTTTTTTTGGAAAAAAATAAAGAAATAGTAATTTGAATCCTGTAAAGAAATGAAGCTAAAGGGCTTGTTCTATGATTTTTAAAAATTTTGTCAAATGGGTAGGTTTTTTTGTTGTTTGCATTGTAAATGATAATAACAGAGTAAAATAGAAATTTTTTTCTAAATTTGTAATGGTACCATAAAAAGGTTATTCAGAATCCAGCTAATAATGCAAAAATTACATCTTATTTTTGATTCAACATCTTATCAAATCTATACGAAATAATTGGTTAAATGAAAGATGCTGATCTTCTTTTTAAAGTATCCTGATCCCAGGATTTTTCAAACCCAAAAAATCTTTTTTTATATTATTTAAAATTTATAACGAAGAAATGAACATTATTGTTAAATTAGCTCCCAATTTTTTTAAAAGCTTTAAAAACCCAAAAAATTTTTTGCAAAAAGTTAAATTAGTTTTAAAAAAATTTTTAAGAAAGCAATGTGACTCACTTAAATTTTAAAAGAAAATTTGGGTACCCAGAAATGTTTAGGGACACTGCAATATTCATCAAAACATATTTTTTATTTTTTGGAAATAATGAATATTAAAAGCCCCAAATAAATCAAAATCTTAAATTAAAAACAGGTTCCTTTTACAATATGATATGATTCACTTTTTTTTAAAATTTGTTAGTTTGGGCGCTGGAAAAATTTAAAAAAAAATAAAAAAGGGAAACTGTTTAAGCAGGAAACATTTTTTCTTGAGGCATACGGTAAATACCATCCCCGAACTAATAAAGTATCTTTTTTAGGGGCAGAATTTCAAATATGTTTTAACGAAAGTTCCAAACTGAAAATTGAAGCCAGATTTGGGCAAAAACAAAAAGTCTGGGGAAATTATCATGTAACTGTGCAGGAAATTTTTCAAGCTGAAAAAAGTTGCCTTAAAAGTGTGTTAACTTTGATCAGATAAATATGGTATATCTCATAAAAATTTAATTTCAAATCATTCGGGGGAGATATTTTCTTTTTAAAAAGATAATTTGGGTTTCAACGAAATATTAAACATTGAAAAAAACCAGATGATATTTCAATTGGGAAAAATCAAACTTTAATGTATATAGCGGGATATATATTGTGTGCATAATATAAAAAATTGAATCTCTGATTGCAAGCATCATTTGTTTTAGATAAAAAGATTAATTTCGACTCGGAAAATATAAGGACAAAAATTTTTGACTTTGGATAGAGGGGGGGGTTTAAAAAAGCCCAAGATTTGTTTTGAAACATTTCAACCAATATTTCTTTTTTTAAATTTTTTTATCAAAACATTCGAATCGAAGTTTCTTAAAGTTGATTGCCAATTATCCCGACAAGGATAAAAAAGAAGGTATCTGGGAAATTTCAGAGTTGTGGAATGTCTTGATTCGTTTCATTCACCTTTTGTAAATTGTAACATTCCCGCATTTTCGATTTTTAAAAAATATTCGTTAAATTTAACATATGCTTAAATAATTATTCAAAAAGTGCAGTGAAGAAATTTTAACCGTAAAGGGAAAACCCAAAATGAAGAAAAAGGCCAATTAAATTAATGTTTTTTTTTTTTATTTTTTCTGTTTTTTTATTTAAATATTCAATTATCAATTCGTAATTTATTCATTGGCTGTATTCCTTGTAATTTTTATACTAAACATTTTATGAACGGGGTAATTGTTCATATATCTATTATTTGAAGAAAATTTTTTATTTATTTACGTATTCTTTTTTAAAATTTTTTTATAAAGATTTTAGCATTCAAAGTATGTAAAATGTTTTTTTTTTAATTTCAAAACTTTTTTTTGATTTTTTTGATATTTTTTCCATAGATAATATTGAATTTTAAAGCATATGCATAAAATAATGTGTTAATAGTTTAAATAATATCATCACAAATGCAAATTATTCAAAATTTGAAAAATAATCAGTACGTTGCCTCATTAAGATATATTCCCTGAAAAAATTTTTTTTTTTGATTATTTTGGTAAGTGTATTTACTAATGTATATATATTTTAACATCCTATATTTATATGTAATTATTATGGTGTCTAAACTGTTCATGTCATATGCATTTTTTATTTAATAATATGCCTCAAATCTTTACTTTCCTATTTTCTTTTTTTTTTTTTATTGGGTTGAAATTTTTTTAATTTTTTAATATTGAATGAATGAAAATTGAATATTTTTTAACGTATAATCTAGAATCTATTTTTCTATATAATTACTGTGGTATCTAGAACTGTTTTTCATTTCTATATTTGTATAATTTTTTCATGTATTTTTTAATAATATGCCCAAATACTTTACTTTTTCCCTTTTTTTTTTTTTTATTATTGAAATTATTTTTAAAATTTTTGAATATTGAATGAATGAAAAATTGAATATTTTTTAAAGTATAATCTAGAATCTATTTTTTTCTATATAATATTACTATGGTGTCTAAAACTGTTTGTCATTTCTATATTTGAATATATTTTTTCATGCATTTTTTTTATAATTTTTTCTTTTTTTATGATTCATTGATTCTATGAGCATAAAAAAAAGTCATTTCACAGGAAAAGGAACTCCAGCAAAAATGTTTTAAATTCACATGATTTTTTTTTATAAACCCCAATTTTACTTTTAAAAGGTAAAATATAATTTTTTTACGATTGAAATTTTTAAGATTTTTTTTAACTCTTTTTTTTAGTTAAAACCTTTCTATAGAGAGGGAATGTTTTTGGGAAAATATAATGATACAGGAATCATCCACAAAAAAAACCAGAAGAAAAAAAAATACCTTACCCGGAATTTTACCATGATAAAAAGAAAATGTTAAATTTTAACCCCAAAACCCGGGGCGCGAAAATTTTTTGGCGGCATAAATTGCCGGCCTTTCCCTTTAAATTTTTTGGGTACCCACTAGTTTGGGAACCTTAAATTTTCGGGAATTTGTATTGCATGGGTTTTCAATTTCTCATTTTTTTTGGGGCCCGGGGGTTATTTCTGCTTAATTTTTGATTAACCTTAAATTTTTTTTTCTTTTTTTAAAGCGAAAATAAAAGAAATTGAATTGTTGAAAGAGAAAATTGAATTGTTAAAAGAATTTAAAATTTGTAATGGCAATTTAATTTACGAAGAAAGATTTTTTTTGGATGAATTTAATTTTAAATTGGGGTAGTTGGCCCATCCTCCAAATACTGCTCCCATACACGCTCGGGGCTGAGCCTTAAATTTAAGTCCATGTTTCCTCAGGGGTCCCTCCCGAAAGAAAGAAGGGGTAAGAAAAAAATTTTGGGCCTTGTTTTCAAATTTTTATCTTAAATAAGAATTAATTTTGAATTGTTACAAATTTAAAAATTACTTATACCTTTATCCTTAATTACTAAAATTTTTTTTTGGGATCTCGTTTGGTTTTGGGTTTCGATTCCCCAAAGTTTCTTCTCCCTAAGTTGATTTACCAAGAAAATCGTTTTTATAGGAATTGAACTAAAAAAAAAAAAAATTAGGTGTTAAATAATATTGAAAGAAAGGTCATTTGGAAAAGCTATTTTGGTCAAAATTTTTTTTTCATAATTCGCTTTCGAAAACCCTTTTTGAACCCAAATTTTAACCCAACATTAATTTTTTGTTTTTTTTTTCTTTATTGTCATTTTTTTTTGTTGCCCCGTAAAATGTTCCATGATTTTAAATTTCCCCTTTGTTAAAAAGCAAACCGAAAAATTTTTGAAGGGTAAAAAAAAAAAGGTTTAATTTTTTCTAATAAAAATGTTAAAATAAAAAGGCAAAATTTTAAATAAAATCTGTTTTAAAGGTTTATTGAAAGGTTTCTGTTTTAATTGTGCAAAACTTCCGGTCAACAAAAAACTCTTGGTACCCAAATTTTAAAATTCCAGTGACCTTTAAACCCCAAAACTTAAAAAAAAGAAAGAAAGAAAAGGTTGTACATTTTTCAAAAAATTAGAAATTTTCTGTTCGTAATAAAAATAAATTAATTTAATTAATTCTTTGTTTTTTCACCATTTCATTTGTTTTTTTGGAGGAAAGGGTTCCAAGATTACTCAAAAAAATTTAAAAATTTTAAGTGTAAAGAAAAAATTTATTTTTGATAAATAAAATGCATTCAGTCCCTGAGTTACATTATTCCCATATTCACTGTCCTAAAGTTAAATTACTCCAATATTCACTGCGCTATTTCTTAAAATTTTCAAGACAACATCCAATGTATAAGAGAGAATTATCAATAAATATTTAGAGCATTACAGAAAATTTTAAATTTAAAAGTATATTAAGAAAAACACACAGTTCGGAATCTTTGTTAATTTAAAACCGGGAGATCACCCCTTCACAGCTGCAACGTTGCCTTGAGCGAAAAGTGGGACTTTTTTGTTTGCTCCCGGGATCTGTTCAGTCACGGTAAAATCACAAAAAAAATAAAAATAAAAAAAATCCTGAACGTAATGACGTGTTTAAGTTAAAAAATGTTTGTTTATTTTAAACAAAACAAAATTTGTTTCTGTCTTTTTTTAAAAATTAATTTTTTGCTAAATAAAGTTATTTTTGATGTGTAACATTTTTCCTCCTGGTTGCTGGATATTTGTGGGAGTGATTTCGTAAAAAGGGACAGATGTGTGTAACAGGATGTGACGTAAGCGCGCTACTTGATTTGACCAATGAGAGTGCGTGCCTGTGTCTTTTCGCTACCCTCGCGTGTGGGTCCAAATCTAGTAGCCATCAAGGACTTGACTCTAAATCCGTTAGTCACGATATTGGGAGACATAAGTGCGGAAGAATGCTTATTTGAAAATGGACAAACAGTGATTTCGGTGATCGTATACATTTCTTCGAATCAAACGGTTAAAAAAAATTAAAGATTTCCAGCATTTTGTACTCTCACCTTATAACAAAGGTGGTTCTGCTCATTTTAAAAAATTATCACTGGCTTCCCCTGATTTTGAGTGGTGATTTTAACTTTAACTTCAGTTTGGCAAAAGCTGAGCCGCTCATAGATCTTATGAATGATGAACTCAAGCTCGAAATGAACACAAATCAAAATGTTTCGACTCAGGGCCGGCTCTAGCAGTTTTGCCGCCCCCTTCCTAAAGTAATAAATTATTATTAAAAAACGTAAATTGTGATCACATATATAAACACACTTATAAAACTTGAATAATTCTTGGAAATAAATAAAAAAAATTACACAATTATTCTTTTTTTACTTTTTAATTTGAAAATTTTTTATCATTTTTGTAAAATCAGTTTGTTTATCTAATTCATGTTCGCTAGCCAATACAAAAAAAAACATTTAATTTGTCTTGAAGAAGATAGTTGTGATCCCAAGAAATTGTTTATTAATTTTAATTTTGAAAACTCTTGTTCCACTTACCCATTATTAGCAAACAATCAAAATTTTAATGTCATAGAAAGATTTGGTGCAAATTCTTAAGTTGAAATAAGTTTTAAAAGCTTCAATTGGGCTTTCTTTTTTTGCTAACAAAGCCGAAACTGGCAATGTTTTCATCTACTAGATCAAGCGCGCATTTATATCCGTTGATTCTCCATCCATCAATATTGTTTCTAATTTTTTAATTTTTATTTCCTTAACTTTAGGGATATATTTTAAATTATACGTATTGTATAAAAATTTCAAAAACATTTGCAGTGAGTACTCATTAGACTAAATGTACATTCTAAGGTTTTAACTGCTGGATCAATCGTAAGAAAAAATAAATAAAAATACCTAGGTTTTTAATTTAGGATTATTCACCGGGTCATCTCGTGCTTCCTATTTAAAATTAAAAATTTTCGTCAAACTGTGTGATGTGACCATCATCTCTAAGTTAACAGGGGATATAGAAGTCTCATCTGCCCTCTATTTAAAATCTCAGATATTTCATAGAAAGTGATATCTTATCGAAGATCTTTCAAAGAATCTTTTAAGAATTTTTTGAGTTCCACAGCAGATAATAGACCTTGAACTTTTGTCTGCAATAGCTTACATAATACTCTTATGCAATTTAAGATTTTATACAAATAATAATGTAGTACATAAACTTGAATATTTTTAAAAGAGTTTTTAATAATCTGGAGACCTCATCTTTTATAGAGAACTCAATTTCAGCATTATTATAAACACAAAATAAAGCATCATAAATATCTCTTAGTTGATATCTTAAGGTGTCCGACTACGTTCGGAGCCGTGACCTTTGGGGGCCTTAGGCTAACAAAATGTCTGGGGCCCTCTAAACAATTAAAAATCTTGTCATTTTCCAAAAAAAAAAATTTTTTTTTTTTTTTGCGGAAAAATTTGAAATATACGAAATTTAAGGGATTTTTTTTTCATTTCAAACAATTTAAATGTATTATAAACAATAGCATAATTTAAAAAAAAAACTTTCTACATTTTTGTGCTGCAAATTCTTTTATTTTCTCATCATATTTTAAGTCTTTGGTGAGATCAGTGATAGATTTTAATAGAAAGAAGGGATAAATAATTAAGCTTAGCATTTGTCACATCGTTGTCCTATATTTGTTTTTTAAACTGCTGTTTTAAAAATGCAATACCATGAAGGAATCATCAGAATTAAATGAAATTTAATGCACAAACGACTTAGTACAAATAAATGACGAAATTTTCAAAGCAAAAAAAAAAAGTATTAAGTGTTCAAAATCAGTATTTGGCGTAGCCCCCACGCGCTGCAATAAGTGCTGCTATACTACGTGGCATGGAGTCAAACAGATTTTGAATGTCTGCTTGTGGAAGAGAATTCCATATTTCTTGTACGTGCAGCAAAAGTTCGTCTTTTGAAGCTGCAGGACACGGATCACGAGCGAGACGCCGACCAACCAAATCCCACACGTGCTCAATAGGCAACATATCCGGCGAATAAGCAGGCCAAGGAAGAAGTTGCACGTGTTGGGCTGAAGAGAAGTCTCGAACAGTCTTTGCAATATGTGGGCGTGCATTATCCTGTTGAAAGATAACTCCAGGGATGCCTTGAAGGAAGGGAACGACTCCCGGCAGTAGCACTTCACGGACATACCTGTTGCTATTGAGATTACCCTCAATTCGTAGCAAATTTTAGTAAAAATTAGTGTCATCATTAAAATACCCCTAGAACTGTGCCACAACCCTACATGTATACATTATTTTATGCTACTTTGTTGTACGTAAGAATAATTTAAGTTTTATAGGTGTGTATCTATGTGAACAATTTACCTATTCTAATTATAATTTTTTACTGTGCAGAGAGAGGGGTGGAAAAACTACTAGAGCCGGCCCTGTTTCTACATCTTATTTGTGTGAATTCAGATTTTAAGAATTAACAAATATAAAAAGGAAAAACAGATCGACACTTTTAAACGTAGATGACAAAATGAGAGTGGCATTACCGTTTTTACGACTAAATATAAAAACGAGAATTATCCAAAATCATCGAACTCAAATTTTTGCATTAAGTTATTCTTATAGTGAATTTGTAAATTAAGTACTCAATAAACATTTTGTTGCGTTTGACTTATATATTATTTTATTTAACATCGAAAATTATTATCATAAACTATTTTACATGATGTTTTACAGATAAGCAAAATTCTTTTAAACCTATTTCATTGTTAATGTGCCGCCAAATTTTTTGAAATTATTAAAAGTGTACCGAAAAAAAATAATTAAAATCACTGATTTAAACGTAGAGAATAAATAATATCCTCTCTTGTATTTTGGCACTTGAGCGAACACTGGACCACATCGGGAACAAGAATGAAAAATCGGTCAGGCAGTCCTCGACGAATTTTTTGTTTTCATTCAGTTTTCTTTATAAATGTGGACTGGGTTTAGTCTACAATACAGCTCTCAAAATAGCTGGGAATCAGCGTATTTTTTGGTGTGGAACGGGGGCGGGCAGACTTTTTAAGGGTGCAGGCTACTTCGAATTTTTTCCAAGGTGTTGCGGTTCACCCAATGGTGTAGGTGGGATGAGTTAAGAAAAATGTTTAAAATGGTTTTATTATAACTTAATAATAAATACTGAATATGTACTTGCCTACCAGGGGCGTAGCTACCGCCGTATCTACGGGGCCCCAACATGTGTAACTACAGTATCACTAACAGGGCTTTCTTTTCTAAAAAAGGGCCCCAAAGAAGTTTTGATACGGAGCCCATTCAGAACTAGCTACGCCAGCGTTACCTACATAGCTACAATAAAAAAATCTTGCACTTTTAAGACAGCGTTTGAAGCAAAACGTAAGATACACAAACATAATAATTGACACAAATATAATATTATCAAATGATCTATTAATTATCTCAAACGATTCGAAATACATTAACAAAAATTAAAAATTTTCTTCTAGTGCTCGTAGTTACAGTCAGTAGTAGACTTAGTCTGTACACAGTCATCCAATCTTGATTGAATATTTCGGTATATAACTTACTATGCTTAATGCTAAGATTTGTCACCCCAAAATTGTTTTATTTATCCACCGGTTGTCGTCAGGGAATTAATGCTTTCATTTTCACGCGCAGGATATGTTATACCCACCACCTAACTTTTTCAAAACTCCATCCCTAAACCTTTTTCCGGAAAGTGTGGGTTTCTCGTGTGCTTTGTTATTTAAAAGTTATATCCTTTGAGGGAACTTAGCTTGTAGGCTAATTCTAAATGCAGCGATCGCCAAACTTTTTGACCTCACGGACCACTAAATTCATAATTTAAATCCCGCGGACCACTAATAGTATTTAAAATATATTTATAAAAAAAATTGTGATCTAAGAACACATAAAATGTGCCTAGTTAACAAAATGAAACTATTAATTGTAACCAAATTCTGAAAGCTTTATTAATAAACCATAATAAAATAAACAAAAAAATTGTAAAAAGAAAACAATTAAAAAATGGTTTTATATCAAAATTTTAGAGTTATACATTGCTAGTGTGATGGATGTTCCTGCTTACTTGCAATAAGATTATGGATAATTGGATCCAATGTTGTTACTGCAAGACCTTTATTTCAAGCTGAGATCGGTACCGTGTTTAGGTGACTGAGACAGATAATAAGGCCTTTTCACATAAGTAAGCTGTGGAGAATTGGATCAGAATTTTCATCGCATGTTCACTAAGAAAAGGGTATTTACTTTTACAAGATTTTCTGGGGCTATTACCAAGAATACCAGATTTTTCTAGGGACCAGCGAAATTTTCTCACGGACCACCACTTTGGCGACCTCTGCTAAATGTATATTTTTTTATACCACTTCTTCGGGTATGTCATCCCCTCAGGGGGCTCACCTTCTTTAGGTGGGTCCGGGTATCACGACCCCGGGGTTCCCCAGTGATCCTTCTCTATTTTCGACCCTCCATTTTGTCATCCAATTTCTCCTTTTTTTTCTTTTCCCGTCCATACAACAGACCTATGAATGTTTGGCGCAGTATAGCCAAAATTGGCTCTTGCGCCATAAAACACCAAACTCACTCACTCACTCACTCGGGTATGTCATACCCTGCGCGTGAATCGCCGTTGCAGTTCTAATTATGCATGAGCACGCTTTAAAATCTTTCTTATGCAATGGCGTACTATTGTTGTTATGATGAAGAAATGAGATATTTAAGTAATTTAATAGATACAGTATTTTATAGAGAGATATAGTATAACAGTATTTTCGGATGAAGAAAGTCTCTTTGCGGGGATGATGAGGAAGAATCGAATGATGAAGAGTGTAATAGCAAGTATGATTCATCGACTGAAATCTATCCAGATAATTTAACTGAGGGAGAAATTACCGTCCTTGATAAAATGACCACACATTCAAAGGATGGGAAATGTAATCATCGGCCTATGAAAATATTTTTTGTGTTGTTGAATGTTGCGCGACAGTAAATGCGCAAATTATTTTGTTAAGTAATCAGAAACCACCTACTAAATATCGAACCAGACGCTGATTCCTGAAGTGTTTTGTATTTAGATTAACGGAAGAAAGTAAAGAATGTAGAAACCAGCAAGCAATGTTTCTACGAAATTAAAAAAAAATTAATATCCAGTGAAAACATCGCACTCACTCGGGATGAAGACTAAAGGAGTGTATAAACAATGTACAGAATACCCTAATAAAAGAACAAGAAAAACTATAAATTTACGTGTTGTTGTTGTTGTTAAAAGTGCTGGAGCATATTGTATTTCCACCTTTTCTTCCTTTCTCACCTTTGTATGCAAATTTTACGGTAAACACCCTTGAGTATGAGATACCCTGCGCATGAAGTCCCGGTCTTTTTTTTCGAGCGTGAAGTGCCAGGTTAATGCCTATCCCTGGTGTGGAAGATACAGTTTTCATTATGTAACAAAATTTACCAAATAAAAGAAAAAAATTAATAACTGCTGCAGGATTACGTTGAAAAAAACTTCCGAGACTAGATAATTAGCTTTTTGTTTATTTTTTCAACGTGAAATGTCAGCTGCACACATACGATATTGTTTCTGTTTTAATAGCATTGTTTGCGCTGACAATTTGCTCTGGATTTTCATCAAGATCGAAAAAGATCTTTTAAAAGAAATTTGGAACACTTGACATAAGGGAAATTTGATAACTTCCGTACTAAAATTTCGTAAAAATACTTCTTTCCAAAAACAAACTTTTAAAATTTAATTTTTTTCCTTTTTTGATCATATTTTGTAATATATTATTAAATTCTCATTTGTGATGCACAGGATTTTTCAATTAAAAGAGAAGAAAAAATTGATGCAATATAATGCTCTTTCGACATAACATTTCATTTCTTATAATTAATGAAAAATCATGTTGAAATAATCGTGTGATAAAAATAACTCCATTTTTGCCAAAAAGCTTAATTTGTACACTTAACGTATCCGACTACGTTCGGGACCGTGATTTTAAAAAAAGCGCATAAATGGATAATTTTCATGATATTTAGTGTCACTTATATTAGAATACATGTATAAAATTGTTTTAAAGCCATTTTGACAAAAAAAAATATTTAAAAACAATATTCTGACAAAAAATTAACTTAGAATAACCTTTTTTCAAAATGTTCTCCTTTTATAAAAGATGATTCTAAAATAATAATATTTTGTGTGTGTGCGTATATAAAGTAAAGACTTCTCCAGAGAGTCTGAACTAGAGGACAGTTTGGGTGAACTTTCTTAAAATTTCTCCCCTCTGTTGTCGTAAGAAACATGGACAAACCCCTTCCTCGTTATGTATTTCAAAAATTCTAGTTGAGCCTCTGTGTACTGAGGCTATATACAGGCAAAATATTATTATCATAGAAGCATTTTTCACAAAAGGAGAATATTTTGAAAATGGGTCATTCTATATTTAATTTTTGTCAAAATATGTACTTAAATATAATTTTTTATTGCAATACTATTCTTAAAACAATTTTATATATATTTCTAATCTAAGAAGTAACACTAAATATAAATATTATCATTTATATATACGTTTTTGCAAAATCACCGCGGTTTACCATCATCTATATTTTCTAAGTTGAAAGCCATTTTCTGCTTTATAATATACAAATAATTAGCAATCAATTAAATATATTTTTCCTTAAATTTTTTTTAAAATGGAAAGATTTCAGCTTGAAAAATGCTTTGTCAATTATTGATCTGGATTGCCACGTGCATAAAGATGACGTCATCAGCATTCAGTAATTTTCCATTTTGTCAAAATAGGGGAAGTGGGATGGATCAATTCGAAAGGGACGATTTCATCTCACTCCATTTCCGGGAAATAAATTTCCATCTTAGGGGTGATAAACATTTTTCCAATGGATGTAAAATGGCTAAGCGTCATTTGTAGTTCGGGCATAACAAATTTTCTCTAAAGAGGATTTTGATTTTTTTTCAATCTCAATTCCTTTTACTGATTTTGACTGGAATAAAATGCATTCGTACAATACAAGAAAAAAAGTTCTTTTTTTTAAAACTTAAGCAATTAGTTTACTAACTTTTTTTTTTTTTGGATAATTCGGCTTAATTTCAAAAACTACTTAGGAATATTTTTTTGGAATTAAAATTGTAAAATCGTTAAAAATCATAAAGGGACTTGGCATCTTTAGAATAATTTTTGTAATTTATGTATTTAAAAGTTACGTTTTAGCATTTCATATAATGTTTCTATTTAAGAAAATGATACGAGATGAAATTTTGCAAATATTCTTCACACAATTTTAAAAATTAAAATTTCTTAAATAAAATTTGGAAAATTTTAAATTTTTACTCCTTTTGCAATTATTTATTTTTTGATGTGGAATTTTTTTGTAATATTCTTAACAGATGTTTTAAACAACTTTAGGGATCAATTTTGCAATAACTTAATTAGTTTTGGGAAAAAAATAAACTGTTGAGATATATGCTAAAATTCAACAAAAAAGCCAAAATCTCCTACATTTTAATTTAAAAAAAGTTTTAAGTTTAATGCAAAATCGATCCCTAATTTTGTTACATACATTATACATTTCACACAGGGAAAAAATGGAAGTGATTGGTAAATAATTGTGGAAGGAGAAGCATTTTGAATGCGAAAAAACTCGAACTGAGAAAAATCACATTAAAGTTTATAATTCTAAAAATAATTGTTATGAGCAAAAATAAAATAAAATTTCATTTTTTAAAATATTAACCACATACTTTTCTTAAAATTAACAGCATTTTCATATTATTGTAACCCATATATTTTACAAGTTATCCGTTTTTAGAGAGTATTAACTGCATTAGAGAACTCAAGGAAAATGTTAAAAAATTTTTTCGTCATGACAGAAATTTTAAAGTTTTTTTGCTTCACATAATATTGAAACATTATATTTTTATGAAAAACATATGATGAATATGAACTGAAATTATAAAATTATTAATACAAAATGACTTAATTAAAAAATTTTGTATGCGAACATCTCAAAAGAACAAAAAATTACACACACACATTAATGTAATACTTCAAAAATACCCTGCTTTATTTGTAACACCTTCTTTTATTTTAGTTAGCATTTCACTTTTTAAAATAGCTTTTCTTTATCAAAAGCTTTTTTTTTCCTAAAAAGGGGACATGATCTACTTCCCTAATTTGTTTTACATTTTCAATTGTAAGTTTTCCAACTTGTAATTTTCAGGCATGCAAATGTGATGTATAAAAAATCGAAGAAAACAATGTAAAGAATATATAACTAAGTAAAAATACCGAGTGACATTTGGGTCTTTTTTAAGGTGCCAAGTCCCTTTAAATGTCCTTTTTAAGTTTATTCTTTTCAGAGGAGATTCATCTCATCCCTGAGTCAAATATGTAATATATTCAAAGTATTATTATTATTGTGTGTAAATTCACCAGGATTGTCATATTTTTTTCAGTAAAACCAGAATAGAACTTAATATAAAATCAACAAAATAAATTTACCGCATTAAAACGTAAAATATACGTAACATAATATTCTTTTTATTTAATAGGAACAGCTTAGTAGTTAGTAACATCTGTAAAAAATATGTGCTTTAAAAATAGCATTCAGACTGTTTTTATTGGGTTAAAATTCCAGAATTATTGATAGATATTTTGTTAATAATAGATTGATTAACTGATAAAGTATTCAATGGCAGTGTTTGAACATCACGAATATTTTTACTTGGGGTGGAGATGCAAAAATTCGACAGCGTCCATGTCGAATAATTATGTGGCGTGTTAAAGATCCTTAGAGTGCCTGTTTGGCTTGGGTGCTCTCAGAAAAATAAAATTCCTAGCTTCATTTCGCAATGCCATAGCTCAAGTGCCTCTCTCTGGGGACGTAGCTGGGTGTCAAAATTACACTGCGGCAATTGGTATCCACCTATATGGTGCCACCCAAAAATATTATACCAGCCCCCACGGAATGTACTAGGTCTGCTTTGGCAATTACCAATCCGCAGCCCCATCTGAAAGAAAAAAAATACTAATTTTCTTTCGCAATTCAATTTAATGTATTTAAATGAAATTTTGACGGTTTTTTTTTTTTTTTGTCTTAGACAATCGCATTTTAATAAAGCTATACAAAATTGTTATTTATCAGTATCTTTCAATTTCTTAAATTTTTCAATCAGTCTTCGCGTGCCACTGTTACAATTCAGCCATTCCACACTGCGGCACACATTACCTGCGAGAGTTAACCACCATAGACTAGATAGACAAAAATTACATATTTTAAACAAATTATATTAATGTTATAGTTTATTTTCAGTAAAATCAGATACGAAGAAGAAGATTTTTCCAATTTTCTCTCTCCAAAAGGAAGTTATATTGAAATCTAACCCAGGACCTATGTGTGACACTTCTTGAGGAAACATGTGACGACTATTTCAAATTTAACTATATAAATACTAGTTAAATATGATCAAATAATCAAAATATAATTAAATCTTTTTCTGCTATAATCGATATTCTTTAAAATTAAAAGGGATTACAAAATGATTTTCTGGGTACGCTCCGATTTTAAAACCAACGAACATCAAAAGCAAAAAATAAACCGCTCAGTGAATCAACAGATCGATTGAAAGCGTGGACGAGAGAGAAGAGAAGAGAACCTGTTGCTATGGGAACGGGCATTTGATCCCCCTTGCGTAGCGTCTGGTTTCAGGCGTACTTAATTTATACATATATTAATAACTAGCTGCTATACCCGTTCTTCGCACGGGTGAATTGAAAAATTAAACAATACAGATTGAAGGATAAAGAAGCTTTTAATGAGTTAATTTTACGTGACGAGATTTGCAGATTAAACAAAAAAAAAGCTTTTTGCATGTTTTAGCTGAGCAAAAAAATCATATTTGTAAATTTTAAGTCTAATAGCAGGAAGCCCAGTGGCTGAGTGGTCAGTGCATCGCGCTTCCATACCACAGGTCCGAGGTTCAAACCCCGGGCTGGGTAAGGTTGACTTAGCCTTTCATTCCTTCAGTGGGTCTATAAATGAGTACCAAGCTTGCTTGTGAGCTTAACACAATGGGGGTTTTGCGTCAGACTGACCACCTGAGGGGAACATCTGCTCATGCACCTCAGGGTCCAAGGTCACGTATACTGAGTTGAACACAGTGGGCCTTGTCCCTCATGGGCTATTGCGCCACTAAAATCTAATAGCTGATAAAAAGAATTTTTTTTTTATTTATAACGCCCCGTAACTCTCTTGTGGGTCAATTCTTGAAAACACCTCCATAAGCTAATCTCCGCTCAGCAAAAGTAACACATTGTTACAAATTTTGTGTAATGAACTCTTAAAATAGTGTAAATAATTAATATATCTGGATGTGTAATATATATGTGTTAATATTACTTTCTGTTGTATTTATTTTATGTTAAAATTGTAAGATTCGCAAGCAACACTGTTCCTTACATTATAATGGTGATTCAATGGAAACATAGCGAAATGTTGTGGCGAAATGTGAATGTTGGTGGTCCACATAAAATGATTGTCATTTTTTTTCAATCATCACAAATTTTAAGACAGCTTATATGTCTTTATGGGGAAATCCTGATGTTTTTCAATCCTTGAAAATTGAAAATACAGAAAATATATAATCATAGCTTCAATACCTTCCTACTTAAATAATTTAGAAATGTGTATTGGTACTTGCTTTTACTTGAGGAAACTTGAATAAACAGGTACCTAAGTATCTTTTAATTCAGGTATTATTATGCAGGACACAGCACCATATCAGTATATTTGTTTTAACTTAGAATTATTATTCTACGAAACACCAAAATAGCTACAGAAATGAAAGTACAGCATACGGCCCCATTTGCATAAATGCTTTCCGTCTCTTCCGGCACCGCTTTGTATGATTAAGAGCCTCTGTCTATTAATTTTATTTCCCCGTAATGTATTCGGTGGTAGGGGAGGAGAAAAGAACAAAAGTAAATTGCTCTTGCTCTCGAAAATAAAAATAAATTTGATATGGTATTTCGAATATTTTATTTTTGATTTGTATTTTTTATTGGTTTATTATATATTTTATTACTATTTTGATTGTAAGCATCTCTTTCTGTTCTTATCTTCAATGGGGAACGGCTGCCCTGGGCTGCAGCCCATTAAGCCTATGCGTAGATTCGGCCTTGCGTACAAAGGAATATTTTTTTTAATATTTAGGGTCCAGTGGGAGTTTATAATACGCACGCATGAAATTTGTCTTAAGAAGAATATTATTACAATAAAAATTATTTAAATGCAATATTTTGGCAAAAAATAGATATTATAGAATTATCTATTTCCAACTATTTTCTTCTTTTATGGAAAATGCTTCTGTAATAATAATATTTTGCCCATATATAGCTCAGACGTCTGTACAGAACCTGAACTAGGATTTTTCAAATATACTAATTAGAGGTGGATTTATCCATCCTTTAATAAATCAGATTGGAGAAATTTTAACGGAAAAACACTGATAATTATTTCAATTGGTGGTAACTCTGAAAATAATGCGATTTTTTTAAAAGCCGTCGTTCAGGCCTTCTGGATAAGTCTTAGCTATATATAAGAGCAAAATATTGTTATTATATAAGCACTTTTCATAAAAGGACAATGTTTTGAAAAAGGGTAATTCTAAGTTCCTTTTTTGCCAAAATATTTAATTTAAGTAATTTTCTTATTTTGTAATAATATTTTGAAAACAATTTTATAAGTGTATTCTAATCTGAGTGACATTAAATATTTTAAAAAATATTCGTTTGTACCTTTTAATCGGTTCTGAACATGTGGTCGGATACCTTGGGGTTTTATAAACTTTATTCGGCTTCCCCAGATAGTTACATAGTGGATTTAAAAGTTATGCCTTGATTTATTTTGATAATATGGCACATAAAAATTGAGAAGAAAAAGACATTTTTTTTTGTCCATTTTAAAATTACAGGCTTCTAAGGATGCTTTTGCCATTTCGGTAACGATGAAATTTAAAGAGTGGCTACCAGTCACGTGGTGTGACGTCCCAATTCTAGACTGTACTCTGATTTTTGCCTCTCCTTATTTTTCTTTGCTATCTGGAAGCACTTTACATCTAGCAAGCTTAGACCTAATTTTTAAATTTCTCAAACATTAGGAAAGTTCTTTTCTAGTCAATACAATTGAAAACCTCTAAGAACTCTTTAATGAATTTCCTGAAAGGCCAGCTTCATTAGGATTAGATTTTTTCAGTACATACATATTATTGTACCAAAAGTGTCATGATGAATCTTACTGGCATCACGAGGTGCAATCTAAAATTATCGAATAAATTTAGATAATCGAATATTTTTAAAATATTTGAATTAGATAGGAGAAATATATAAAATACAACATAAGACTGTTTTGCTTTGATGCAAAAGTTGAATTAATCAAAAAATGGGTTCATTTGAATTTAAAATCCAATATATTTGAGATTTTCCAACTCTTATCGTAATTTTAAAACAGAAAATATAAGAAGCACCTATTTTATTTTCGTCGAAATTTACAATGTTAAATATATTTAGAATTGGTAACTACGTGGGGTAAGACATCCTAATAAAGTAGAAATTTCAAAATTAAAATGATGACGGTGGAATTAAACATTTAACTTTTTTTTTCAACAAACCTACATATATATCTGTATATAGCACTCACAAAAGATAAAACTGATTTATTTAAATTTCAACTCAAAAAGATATTTTACTTTTATAACTCCCACAGAAAAAAAATGCTTTCGGCTAATTTTATAACAAAACCCTAAAACTAAAACTAATAAAAATACTTTAAAAATATATCGCAGTATGTTTAAAATAACCATTAGAAATACGTTATATTTCTCTTTCCAAAATAAAATTCTATTTTTTAGTTAACCCAAAAAATACTATTTCTTAAATAATAGCACATGCAATAATATAATAAAAACAAATAATATAACTAAATTTGTCTTTCTTTAAATAAAAAAAAAAGAAAAACTGTGAAATAAAACATTGAGGATTATCAACCTAGTGCAAAACTTTGAATATTTAGAAAATTCTTAGAAAAATTTTAGAAAAATTCTAAAAAGCTTATATCTTTGAAATCCTAAGATTTAAGAAAGAATATTTTTATTTATTTCTACTCTCCTTTGATCTTTATCTTTGAAACTTTTCAAGGTCACTTAAATAAAATGTCCCTTGATAAGAGAGGAACATATATGGTCCTCTTCAGAAGATTGGTACCAATATGGTGTGCCTTATTTGGAGGTGTACCTCACTAAGTATATTATTTTCAGTTTTTAAAAAATACAAAATAATTCGAAAATAAAGACATAAAAATGTAAGAGAAGAATTTCCCATTTCCAGCGGACACACCCCATTCGATCTGCTGGTTGTAGGAGTCACACAAACGTTTATTTTAACTAGTAACTGCATTCAAGACTAAAATAAAACATCTCTTGTGGCTCTCTATCTTCGAAATCTCCTACTCCCTGTCCCTTTTGGCTAGCTGACACTGTGTGGATGTCTTCGGGGACGTCTTATTAAAACTTCATGATTTATTATAAGCTCAGGCCTCGAACCCTTCAAGTTGCACCATAAAAGGAAACTGACTTTAAACATACAGAGTATAAAGTTAAGAAATTAGATACATCAAATGAAATACCAAATTCACAATATTTCTGAAAATATGTCAAATTTTTTCGTAACAAAAAATATATTTCAACTTCATCCAAATGCCACCCCTAAAATTTGCCACCCCGGACAAGGGTCCGGTTTGTCCGGCCCTAGAGCCGCCCCGGTTCGACTACTAACAGTGGTACTGTTATTGAAGCTGTTTTTCAACGGTTTTTAAATACTTTGAAATCACAAGTATATGTGTCATATTTTAGTTTTCATCAGTCTACTGTCTCCGCTCTTCGCCAAATTGAACAAGAATAATTATTTTGATAAAATATTGCACATTGCTCCTTTTGTTAATTAAATACAATTTTCATTAAAGATATTATTCGATAGAAAATTATTTCCAATCATACCCGCTTCATATTTTTTTCAGGAAAAAGTTTATATTGCGTATTTACCACGATAACATGTCAGATGTTACACATCATATGTGACTACTGTAAGACTGTTTTTTTTTTTTTGTTTTTTTGGTATTACGAAATAGCCAGGAAAAAGCACCCTGTATTTATTGTTGAATGTCTTAATGTTATTATCTTAATGTTTTTTTAAATAAAGTAATGAGGAAAAAATAGCAAAAGTAACATTACATATGATGATTAGATTTATGAAATAAGATTAATCTTCTGTATTCAATTATGTTTTAAATTTAAAATAACAGAAAGAGGGATTTCAAGACTCTAAATTTATATAAATTTTAATCCTATAAATGATATTTTTATGTTAAATGAGAGAATTTTTCGAAAAAAGTCTAACTTTTGTTTCAAAGTGTTCTCCCTTTCTAACAACTTGTAACAAGTAAAAATATCTTCTCTACATAGGCATTTGTGACGGAGAATAACACAAACTTAGTCAAAAAAATTTTAATTTTAATGGGGATACATTTTTCTTCAAAAAGGGGGAAAGTATTTATAACTATTTTCTAGTCAAGTTTAATTTTTTATCTTTCTGTTTCGTTAGTGTTAAATGGAAAATTCTCATCGATAACTACATTCCACACAACTCAGTCATTACAAATTCCATTGTGAGAAAAAGTTCTCCCCAATTAATTTTGTCTTTAAAAACAGTAGACTTCAGACAATTTTGTTCAGTGAAGTTAACCGACAATTCCACAATGTATCCATACCAAATTTTAAAAACAATTTTAACATTTGGAAATGTATCCTGTATTAAATTTTTTGAGTATACACAAATATTGCCTGCTGTGGGGAAGACATAGTATGAGAGGGGGTATATGGTTTTAAAAGTATGTTTTCGTATGCGTAGACCATTTCTGAAAATTTAAATATCACTGAAGCTGATCATGTAACTGCAAATGAGCCTTATTTTAGTGTGTTTAGTGTTTATTTAAACACTTCACTGTTAAACAGCCCTTGAGTTTATATTCAACATCAAAATATTGGGAAATTTTGCTTACAACTTCTATTCAAATTGTTAAGAAACAGAAATATAAATATATCTTACTGCAGTCAAAAATATTCATAATATGTAAAAGTCCTATTGTGATATGTTCGATCTTTGTCGACCATATCGTGGGGTTTCAGCGTAAGTTAGAGGTGTGGGATTCTCGAAATGAAGAGACATTTTAGAATTCTTAATATGACTTTTATTAAAAGTTTAAATTAAATTACTTATATATTGAACAAACTTATATTAAGTGAGAATAAACCAAAACACGTAGCCGTAGATAACACAGATCGCGCAATTGGATCAATTATCTAAATAATTATATTATCCGCCTACTCTCAATCCTAATAATATTTTGAATTCGGAAAATAATCTTCCTACCTTGAATTCCAAGCAACGGTCCAATCAATTTCAGATATTCAGTTATGCTCGAGTGCAATAGTATGTACCTTGGATGAATGGCTATATCTTCGTGATTCTTAGGTAAGCCGTCACTTAACACTTCTAACTTCTCTGAACTGAACTTTCTCTAAATTGCCATTGCGCTTACTAAAACTTCTGTCCTTTTAAAGGCTATCTTATTTGCATCTACACCTTCGTTTCACTTCTTGGATTTGGGTTGGAAAAGATTTGCCATTAATCTTGGCCGTCAAAGAACACAGAGGTTATGTTAGAGAAAGGACGCGTGAGCCGTCACACTATTCCTCCACGTATTTTTTTTCTTCTCCAAGTTGAGGATAAATTGGAATTCTGGGTCTGTCACCCTGAAATAAAAACTCTTTGTTACTTGGCAAAATCTATATTCACATAATACCAGTATGTTTCACAATTTTTATGCATTATATATCATTTTTAAATTACAACAAACTTTCATGTACACCCCGCATCTGGTTCCGCTAAACTCCCAATGAGTCGCGCAGCGCTGTTAATGTTATTGTTAGTGACCTGACTACGCCGCGCCTCCCTGAACCAGATGCACATTAACACGGAATACAACAACATATATATACACACGATACAATTACAAAATTTTTTCAATAAATCATTAAAACAAATAACCAAAGAAATTGTCGCATCTCACGAAGTCATACATTGAAGTAAACAAATGCATAATTAGAATTGTTTTCTCCATCAATTGAGAAAAAAAATTTTACAAGTCAAAAGTTCAAAAAAAAATATACACTCATTGTAGTGTCAACTTTGTTGATTATAACTTAAAACAACGTCCGAGACTTCCTTCTGAAATTTTCCGAACACTTGTTGAAAAGAATATAAAATGAAACAATACAACCTGAGTTTTATGGCTTGTCTCCCTACTAGGACGTCCATTGACAAGGTGCTGTAACTCGCCCCTTTCTCAGTCCTCGGGTGCTCTTGATCCCGTATGTTGCCCGGGATGTAGGGTCTGTAGTTTTCTTTTCGGTTTTTCCTAGCTTGGCTTGAATTTTTCCCCAGCCGGTCGGGACTCCTGATCCTTTTTCATGCGTGGTCACAAATTGTAACTTTTTCTATCTTGAACCCCAGCTGCTTCTATCCGGTTCTTCTTCCCTTTATATAAATATTATCTGATGACAATGGTCTTTTATTTATGTTATTGGTCCGCGTTTCTCCCACTTTTTGTGGTTACTTGACCAAGATCCATACGACCCTTTACCTCCTGCCCGGGGGCTTTTTAATTTTGTCTTTACTGGGAAAAAAAGCAGGTAGTGATATGATAAGGTTCCGAGCTTATCGCTCTATCCGTGTGTTTCTCACATTGATTTTGACTTGAGATTTATCCCTTTTTCCTCTAACTCACGCTTTACCCCCAGACCCTTTTTTCCCTTCCCCTATTGCGACTCATTTGATCTTGATGTACGTTTTCCAAACTACTGTTTCCTGACGTGAACAATACTATCCGAGCGACCTGTTCCTAACTCAATCTCGTCACATTTCCTATGACATATATTCTTTCTTGATCAAACATTGAGGTTAACCTTTTTTCCGACCTCCATATTTCAATATTATTATTTCTTTCTTCTAACACCTATACGGACCTTCAATTTTGTTTAAATTTCGTCATAATTTTTTCACTGCTGAACTTAAAGGGTGTTCTCTATAAGACCCAGTCATCTACCTTAATTTGTACATCCCGCCTGCGTCTATTAAAATATTTTTCACACCTTTCATGTTTAGGTTTGTTTTTAGTCTAGCTTCACCAAACAATTTCTCAATATTTCTTACTGCAAATTCAGTTCCGTCTGAAACCATTACTAATTTTTCAAATGGGGTAATCAACTTTCGACCCAAAAATAATTCCGCAGGGGTTTTTCCTGTCGTTTCATTCACTGCTGTACGAATAGCGTAAATAAACTCACGTAAGAATTGGTCCCAAGTATCGTGTTGATCATTTACATAATTTGCAATTATTTGCACTAGATCGCGATTTGCTCATTCGGTTCTATTTGCCTGAGGTCTATATGCAAAAGTCTTCACATGCCCTATGCCTAATCTTTCACTTAAATGTTAAAAAATTGGTTTTTAAAATTGGGGGAACCGTTATCACTTTTTAAATTTTATTGGGGCCCCAAAACGCGATAAAAATTATCAAAAAGTATCCGCTATTATACGACCCGAGGCCTTTTGGGTAAAATTTCAGCCCATTTAAGGAAATGACGTTAAATTAAAAACATATTTTTTTACGTTCCCCCTTTTTTTGATGTAGGATAGGGCCTAAAAAATCTAACGTAATTTGTCCCCTTTTTGGAAAATTTTGGGATCAAATTCGGTTTTTTAACCGACCAGCTGGTAAGGCTTTTTTTTTAATTATTAATTTTGGCAAAAAATGGCATGTAGAGACATTTTGGGACAATAAATTTTCCCCTATAGGGGAAATAACAAACGTCCCAAATTTTTATGAAAGTTTTAAATCTGCCAAAAACCGGCGATTGGCTTGTCGGGGAAATTTCCCGGTAATATGTCATTTTTTAAAGTTTTTTGGGAATGAAACACCCCTTTTCACCAACGACTTTGGGTTTGGCCGCATAAATTAAATAAATTTAAGACGGAAGTGGGGCCCCAAATTATCACTTTCGTCGAATTAACAGAGTTATCTTCCGGGTTTTCTAAATACCCCAAGGGATATGCCCTTTAATTCTGGGTCATTTTTGCTCTGTTATTAACTGTTCTCGCGACGTAAGAAAACCAGATCTCTGATTATTGACAATTTTTTTCCCCATTATACTTTTAAAAAGGGGTTTTTGGAAAAAACCTTAGCCACAATATTTAACTTCGTTTCTGACACATCAACCCCCAAATTTATCTACCTTTTTTTCTTCAACCTTTCGAATCCTGAATCACCAATGCTTTCCGATTAAAAACCCAAAAAAAAATCTTCGATCCACTAATGAAGTCAACACCGAAATAAAATGGGTATTCGAAACCGTCAACACATGAAACAACCAAGGTTTTTTTAAACCCGTAATTCGAAATTCCCTTTTTCCCCATATTTTTACATTTCGCCCTTTGCCGGATCACCCCACCCCGCGATTTTTACCCGTTCAAAAAAAAAAATTTTTTATATTTCTTTCCGGGTATAATGATTTCTCCGCCCGGTGTCCCAAAAGCGTTTTAAAAATTTTGTTATTTAAAAAAAGGGAGGTCCATAGGGGTCCCGGGTGATATACATATAGAAAGTTTAAGGTATATCCACTGCCATTTCTTTTTATTTTTTGAACCTCAAATTTAAATTTAAAACATTCAATCGTCCCTTTTTCATCCCTTTTCGCCTCGACCCCAAAAAATTTCACCCGGGAAACCCTTTTTTTGGGTCCCCCTATTAAAAAATTTTCATTTCGATCTTTTTTTTAAAAAATTGGATCCCCCCTTTTTTGAATCTTTCCATCATCGGGTTTTGAAATTCCTTTTTCCCTACTTTAAAAGACTTATTACTTTGACGGGGCCCTTCTCATAAGTAAATTTTTAATTCCCTTTCGCCCATTATTTGGTCTAAAAACCAGAATTTTTTCAGTTTTCTATTATCCCCCAAAATTAAAATCCTATGCGCGTTTAATTCCCGTCTTTTTCCCCATTTCACATTCTCAAACCCGTTTTAATTTGTAAGAATACCTTTTCCCCCCCCTTTTGCTAAGATTTCTAAAAAATTTTTCCATTTTTCCCCCCCGGGTTTCAACCCCCATAAGTGGATTGTGGTTTGGGGCCCCAAAAAAAATGTGATCAAAACCCAAACCCCCTGCAACAATTTTTTAGTTTTTAAACTCTTATAATTTTAGCAAATCGTAAAAAAAAAAAACCCGATTTCTTCCCCCGCTGGGACGCGAAAAAACCCGGTTCTAAATCTTCTTTTTTTACGGCGAGGGAAAACTTTCCATTTTTTTTTAGCCCAAAACCTGGGGCGGGGGATTCCCCGCACTAACACTGGTCCAAATATCTGATACCAATCTTGAGCCCTTCCCGAGATGACCTTTCAAATAAGCACATGCTAAATCACTAGGTATTTCTAGTAATTTTATTTGATTGTCTATGGCCTCGAGAAATTCAGTCACGTTCCCGTACCCGGAAAAGCACATTTCTGGTAAAATACCAAACCCGCTTGAATTTCCTAACCCAGAGTCATATAAATTATAACGGTTCGGGCGCCAATGTGATAAGGTTGATCTTTGTCGATCATATCGTGGGGTTTCAGCGTAAGTTAGAGGTGTGGGATTCTCGAAATGATGAGACATTTTAGAATTCTTAATATGACTTTTATTAAGAATTTAACTTAGATTACTCAGATATCGAACAAACTTATATTAAGTGAGAATAAACCAAAACATGTAGCCGTACATAACACAGATCACGCAATTGGATTACTTATCTAAATAATTATATTATCCGCCTACTCTCAATCCTAATAATACACTGGTGTGCAAAACTTAAGCAACAATGTAAAAATTTAGCAGATAGCCATGAAATTGCAGAAAAGGAGGTCTGGAGATCAGTAGAGGGAACACGTAAGTCAGCAGAAACGTCATGCGTATGCAAATATCAGGAACAAAACGTCAGAAGCAATGTGAGCGTACGCAAAACGCGTGATGTCGGCGCGCTGCTCAACAGTAGAATGAAATGAAGGACGGAGACGCAATTCACCATATTCTCTGCAAGTGCCAGTGAGTCAGATCGTGAAATATGGCTAGAAGAAATCACTGGATGACTTCACACGTGGAAGAATGATCGGAAAGCTGGAGGAGGGGCGTACTGTCACCAGTGTAGCTGCAGAGTTCGGAATCAACAAAAGTGTCGTTTCGCGCGCTTGGAAAGCGTTCCAAACCACAGGTACAGCTGTTAGAAAGGTTGGTGTGGCCGCCCGAGGACAACAACTGCAGGGGATGACCGATATATCTTCCTGCAAGCGAAAAAAGTTCGACAGCAGTCAGCAAGCGCCATTGCTCAGAAACTCTGTACAGCAATAGGTCGACAAGTGTAGCGGTTTACTGTGGCCAAACGCCTTCACAAAGGGGGCCTGTTCACCCACCGTCCTAAATGCTGCCTCCCTTGAAAGATGGCCACCGAAGCCACCGTTTACAGTGGGACAGGAAGCACAAAAACTGGACAACTGATCAATGGAGTCGTGTTCTCTTTACGGATGAGAGTCGGTTCAGTACCAGAAGCGATTCTCAACGCGTTTTGATTTGGAGAGAGATCGGGACCCGGTTTTATCCCAGTAACATCAAGGAAAGACATCGTTACGGTGGTCCTGGAGTTCTTGTCTGGGCTGGCATTATGCTGAACGGCGGAACTGAGCTTCACATTTTCGACAGAGGGTCTGTAACCGGGGATCGCTATTGTGAGGAGGTACTTCTTCCCCATTTGCATCTTTTTCGAGGTGCCATTGGCTCAGACTTCATCTTTATGGATGACAATGCACTGCCACACCGCACTCTTGCTGTTTAGGAGCTGCTGGAAAGTGAAGATATCACTCAAATGGATTGGCCAGCGTGCTCCCCAGATTTAAATCCCATCATACATGTGTGGGATGCTTTGGGAAGACGTATTGCCACACGCTCACATCATCCGGAGTACAACCAACAACTCAAACAGATGCTGATTGAGGAATGGGCACTCCTACCTCAAGAAATGTTGCACCAGCTAGTTCTAAGTATGCGGAGACGGTGCAAAGCAACTATTGTAGTAAGGGGAGGGCATATACCATATTAAGGAACATCTGCTTGTTGTTCTTCCTGTTGGATAGACAATCATGAGTCACAATACTATGAATTCAATAAAGCTTGTTTTTGTTTGATTCCATACCATATGCGTTGTATTCCTTTTTCAGCGCCGATGCTTTCGTCATCCTTTACGTACATAATACTCTCCCTCATTTCAGAATTTCATATCTCTCAGATGATTTTTCGTGAAGTTATGGCAATAAACCCACCTGTTTCTTAAGTTTTGCACACCAGTGTATTACGAATTCGGAAAATAATCTTCCTACCTTGAATCAACTTCAGATATTCAGTTATGCTCGAGTGCAATGGTATGCACCTTGTAGTAATGGCGAGATTTCCGTGATTCTTGGGTAGGCCGTCAAATTTACACTTCTACCTTTTACAAACAGAGCTTTCTCCAAATTGCCACTGTGCTTACTAAAACTTATGTCCTTTTAAAGGCTATCTTATTTGCATCTACACCTTCATTTCACTTCTTGGATTTGGGTTGGAAAAGATTTGCCATTAATCTTGGCCGTCAAAGAACACAGAGGTTATGTTAGAGAAAGGACGCGTGAGCCGTCACACTATTCCTCCACGTATTTTAGAACATTTTAAAAACTGTTGCTGAAAATAATTTTTTATATATATAAACAAGGCATAAAAACTCACATAGTTATATAAAAAATGCCTTTATCATGTTTAAATATACTACTATAAAACGTACATGGATTGTAAGATCAGTTCTAAAATCCTAAAAGCTTTTAGAGGAGCAAAAAACATATAAATTAGGATAGATCAAAATTTTAATATAATACACAAATATACATGTTATTAAGCAAATACATTTGAAAAATCAAAGTTCCTTCTGAAATAAACGTAATTGAAAAAAAAATGTTTAATTTGCAAATGACTGGAAATAAATGTTTATGTAATGGGTATCCCCAAAGTTTGGCAATCCTCAAACTTAAAACTCAAACTCAGTGGCACAACAGCCCATAAGGTCCAAGAACTACTGTTCCCATCCCAGTATACGTGACCATTGGGCACTGAGGTGCACGAGCAGATGTCCCGATTAGGTGCTCTGTCTGAAGTGAGACCTCCAGTGTTTAAGACCCCAAACAAGCTTGGTACTCATTTATCGACCCACTGCAACAGGCATGAAAGGCAGAGTCGAACTTGCCCAGCCCGTTAATAGAATCCAGACAAGTAGTGTGGAAGCACGATACACTACCACTCGACCCTATTCGATGAAAAATAAAGCTTAATGTTGGAATCTTATACAATTCCCTATTGAATGAGGGAGTCCAAACTTTTTTTCTTCATGTAAACTGTTTGGACGGAAATGGTTAAATATGAACATTTCACAAGTTGCATAAATTAAAATTAACCGTTATAGTTCATATAAATTTTTAAGAGTACAAAATGTGTATTTTGGCTGCATGAATTAATTTTAAAAGGAGTATCGTTACGAAAAAGTAGTACAAATAAATCTAAAGTAGGGTTAGTTACCTTAGATATTTCCAAACACAACAAGGTATTGGAAGCCAATTCCACAATTCGTTGTTATAAAAATGTGTGGAATATTACAAGACTTATTTTTGCAATTGTAATTTTTATATTTTTTTCCTGAAAACTTTAAAAGCTAGAGCGGCATCCATCAAAACCGTGGGTCCCTCTTTGTTTTCCCAGTTTGCCCCTGCCTAAGTCGGCTCTGCCCTAGTAAGTGAAAATGCCGTATTTTGTTTGTCAAGATCATTTTATTGCAGACTACATTTTTCATGTATTTTAGATGGTCGTTTTATATTTTCTACATCAATATCTTAATGTCTGAATTTAAAATTACATAAAATTCTTGACCGCAGCAATGACCATTATAATTTTCATTAGTATGTAAATGTGTCGTCAAACGATTACATGACTAGTATTAATATATTATTTTGACCATTTAATTAATATTAAGTATAACATGATGCACAAATTTTCTGAGCTTTAAAATAAGTATTTCGAAAACTAATTTAGATATACTCATAATTTTTCATTCCTACGGTTTAGCTTCTCAGCTTTGCTTCTATGTAAAAATTTATTGTATACTAGCTGCATGGCCCGGCGTTGCACGGGTTTTCTCTACTTTTATAAATTTCCCTTTCCTTCACAAAGTCAGCAGTTACACTATTCTTTTTCGAAATTACTTTGACTTTTTTTGTTTCTTTTCCCTCTGCTTTGCCCAGCATT
Organism: Trichonephila inaurata madagascariensis; assembly: GCA_019973955.1. Lineage (NCBI taxonomy): Eukaryota > Metazoa > Arthropoda > Arachnida > Araneae > Nephilidae > Trichonephila > Trichonephila inaurata. The sequence goes on along the minus strand of BMAV01001320.1, from coordinate 3,068 downwards.
GCATGGGCTTTTACCGAATGTATAACTTAATTTCCACGTTAATTTCCTCTTTCCTTCATGACGCCAGCACTTTTGTGTGGGTGAGTACGCGTACGATGTGAGTGATTGCTATAATGATGTCATTAAAATTCCCTTTTTCGAAATTTTTTGACTTCTTTTTACTATCAAACAGGTTTATTTCCCCTTCATTTACCTCCTGCGTTGCATGAACATTTTTGAATGCATAACATATTGTCGTGAAAATTCCCCTTCTCCTCTAGCTGTCAGCACTTCCAGTTGTGTGCGTGTATGATTTCTATATTATCATTACAAATCCCCTTTCGATATTTCTTCCACATCTTTCCATTGTCAGACACGTTTCTTTTATCAATGTATAGTCCAGCTTAATTACATATAGCTATTGAAATAATTTTTTTTCCTGATTGTTTCATTAAACATATGTACATGTAAAAAAAAACACTATATATGTGGGAATCCAACCGAAATCTTCCAAAAAGATTGGATTCTTCAGATGGCGAGGTTTTTATGGCGTGGTGTCTAGAGGTTTTTAGGGTGTATTAGTTAATTTTGAAATAAAATAGACAACATAGTTCAAGAAAGAAACTGGTTGAAAACTAAATAATTTATTAAGAGTTATAGGGGAGTATTTACATGGGGAATATTTTAAAGAATAGGAAAGTTGGATAAGCATATTTCGGAAGAATAGGAAGGTTAGATCACATTACTTTAAGGAGGCAATTGAGATTAAATAGAACTCATTCTGGTGCTATTAAGACTTACCGCCTGGCGCGGACGAACGATAGAACTCATTATGCGCGAAATACGACGTTTCTCGACGGGTGTTAGTGGGCCTCTGGCGAAAAAGGTTGATGACGGCGTTTTAAAAGGGACGCTAGATGGCGTTGATGTGGAATACTGTTTTGATTAGAATTGCCGACCTCGGTAAAGGGGTATGATCTAACCTTTTACAAATGGAATATCCTACAAAATCACCCTCCTCTGACTGAGCTGGTCTCTCAGCTCTTACAGTTTTGAGAGCTAAATTATTTACTAAAGAGAGCTAAATTGGATTCAGCTATAACCATAAATTTTTAAATATATGAATGTTTATGCAATAACCAAAAAAAATATTGTTCTTATTATAATAAAATATACAGATGAAAAGATTGTGACGTCTCTCGCGTCCTTCTTCTAACATAACTCCTAAGTTCTTTGACGGCCACGATTAATGGCAAAACCTTTCCAACCCAATACCAAGAAGAGAAACGGATCGAATATGTAAATGAGATATACTTTAAAAGGATAGAAAGTTTGATGAGAAATAGCAGCAAGCCTAGAGATAACTTAGTGTGGAATCATTCGAACAAGTGTTGGTCGTCTTACAGCTCTGGAAGAAGGATACGTTCATCTCAATTAAATTATAAGAAAGATTAAGAAAGTCTGAATCTTCCATCAAAAAATTACGTAAAGGGTTTTCCCCAATCGATAAAAGGAAGTGACCTAAAAAGGAAATATTTTGTATGGGAAGTTAGATTAGTCAGTTAATTTATTATAATTAAGATAAGTGATCTAGTTGGGATTGACTTGAATATAAGGTTTTAATTGGGTGTTAACCCCACTTTAAGAAAGTTGTTAATTAGAAAAGTAATTTAAGTTATTCAAAAAAAAGTTGTGTTAAAAATTTAAAAATGCCCATCATTTAGATAATCCCACACCTCTAGCCGGGGATCCTACTAGACATAGTCATCACAGGATGGCTATGTCCAACCCCCGGAACTTTTTAATTCGGGGTTGGGTTTGCGGGGGATGTCACGTATTATGAAATGTATTTCGGGGGTCAGAGAACATTTTAGAGTTCCTAGAAACAATTGAGAATCAAATACAGCTTGAAACCCCGAACTGTCATGGCTTATTTAAAAAAGTACCCAGGGGGGCTCAAGATTGGTACAAAAATTTTTGGGATCGGTGTTAGTGCAAAATACACCCAGGGATTTCGCGAAAACCAAGGCTAAATTAGGGGGGTTTTCCCCCGGGTCAAAAAAAAAAAGAATTACAAGCTAAATTTTTGCTTCAAGCGGGAAGAAATCAGGAACCAACTGATTTCTTTATGATTTATTAAAATTAGAGAAACATTTAGAAAAGGAATGTCCCGGGGAGTTTTGGGGGATCATATTTTTGTTCGACTCAACCCGATCCCGGACTATTTGGGGGTGGAACGCAGGCACGGTACAACTTTTTTGGGAAATCTTAGCTAAATTCGAAGGTATTCTTTCAAATTAAAAAATTGTTCACAGAATGATAATGTAGAAAGAGGGTCAAAACGCGCATAGGGGTGCCCAATTTTTATGCTAATGGTAGAAACTGGGGAAATTTGAAGTTAGTAGACCAAACAATAGTAGAAAGATTTTTTTGAGAATAGCCGTCAAAGTAATAGAGGGTTGGGGAGGGAAAAGGATTTCGAATATTTATCAGAGATTACAACAGGGGTTTCCAACCCCAAATGAGCGAAAGATAATTTTAATAGGGGACCGTAGAAATAGGGTTCAGGAAAAATTTTTAGCCGAGGCGATAGGATGCAAAGGGGACGTTAAAATTGTAAAAGTTAAAGATCAACCTCAAAAAAACACAAGAGAAAAATTAAACTTTCTCCGATATGTATATCACCGAGAACTTACGTTCCTATTTTATTAAATAACACATTTTTTTAAAAAATTTGGGACACCGGGCAGATAAATCATTTATATCGGAAGAAAATATAGAAAATATTTTTTTTTAAAACAAATTAAAAACGGGGCCCAGGTAATAACGCACGGGTGCAAAAAGCCAAAATGGGGATTGTAGAATTGAATATTCGCATCAGAGATTTTGTTAGACCTTTCATTTCAGTTGACAGATTTGGAATACCCAGATTCTCGGGATTTATTTTATAAGGGTCAAAGGGTCGTATTAGACTTTTATCAGAAATCGTTGAAAATTCAAGATTCGCTGGTTAAATAATAAGGTAGATAAAGGAATTTGGGTTAATGGGTCAGAAATGAAGAAATATTATGGCTAAGTCTTATCGAAAA